>DWQT01002900.1:0-13310 GCA_018244895.1 Myscelus amystis hages | reverse complement strand
AACTAGTAACTTTTTAAGATCTCTAATGTACCCATATTTGTGCAAATAAATGTCTTTTGTCTTTTGTCTTTGTCTTTTGTAAAAAAAAATATATTACACTTGGTATAATGTTAAGTAAAATAACAAAATCATTAGAAAATGCCTATATTTTTAATGTTCTTCAAATGTAATGTGTCTTACTATGTTTTTTACCTTACAGTTACTTTGGAGTGTCCCGTTCTGCGGCTGTTGTGATTGGCTATATAATGGAGAAGTATGGTCTGTGCTATGAAGATGCTTTTGTATTGGTCAAGTCCAAGAGAAGGTTTATTGGCCCAAATGTTGGTTTTGTTGCTCAGCTGAAGTTATTTGGGCACATGGGCTACTGCCTAAACAAAGACGATCCCAGGTTTAAACAGTTCAGACTTAAGATGGCTGGACAGAAATTGAAACAAGGTATGTGGTACAGGCACAAACAAAATACTTAATGATCAGATGCAATGTACTATCACTAAAAAGTGTTGGTTTTGGATCAGTGATGTAATGGCTATTTTCTGTTAAACTGTAATGTAGTATATTGAGAAAAATATTCATAATTTTTTTAGTGAAAATCCTGCCCCAATTGTTTGCGGATCTGGTTAAACCCGACCCAGGTTTGATCCGCGAGAGACCAGACCCCATCGTGTACCGCTGCAAGAAGTGTCGCCGCATCGTGGCCAGCCAGAGCAACATCATCCCACATCTACCCAAACAGGTCTGCATCTCATATACAAAGACTTAAATTTGAATAATCTTAGTTAAGATTAGCTGTTGAAAAACAGTAAGATACTTAATTAAAACATACATGAGTAGAAGTACTTTTCCGACGATTTAACTGTATAATAGATCCATTTTTAGGACTAACAAATTATTGAAAAATTATTTATTATTTACTATTATTCTATAAATAATATAAATTAACATTTTGTAAATAATAGGTCAAGATAGAACTAGCTAAGAAAGGCATTCGCCCACCGCCGAGCAAGCTGACGGGCCTGAACTGTGCCGAGAATGGTCAGCTGCTTATCGAGAAGCTGAAGAGCCTGGCGTGCCAGATTATGGACAGCGGGGTCAAGATAGAGGCCGAGGACTCCAGCGAGGGCAATGCTGGGCAGAGTCAAGCCGATAACGATGATGGGCCTAGTCAGGAGGTAAGAATTAATACACAAAGTATACATACATAACCATTACACCAGGTCCCTTACAAGGTGGCAGGGCGCACCGAGTGCCAACTATCACTGTCCTTACAAACCTGTCGTGCTTCATCCATCACTCTTTTCATGCATACACATCGGCTTCGGAGACTTCACTCCCCCCCATCAGTAAGTTTCTGATTTATTTGGTCATGATAGGACAGTCTTGGTCTTCCTCAGCATCTGCGTCCATCAAAATTTTTTTTGTATATCTGCTTTATCATTTCTTCATCCTCCATTCCTTCCACACACCCGAATCATCAAAGAAATTTATCATTTTTACATCGATGCTCCCTCTTTCTCTTTACAAGAGAGCATACATAAAATCTGGATACTGTTCTATTGGATGCATTCTTACTGTCTTTATTATAAAGACCTATTGTTAAATATGTACATGTCATTGTATGGTATTCATTTACCTACCTTGTTTTTATAATGTAGTGTTAATGTGGATAGGAGCATAGGATCACTAAATGTAACCTCAAGTACAGCTCTCTATCTAATAAATCATTTGTAGAAGAATGTGGTGTCCCTTCAAAATCTGGACATTATACATACATATACTAGCTGACCCGGCAAACACTACTTTGCTATATAAGTTATAATTAACACCCACGCAACCCCGCTTACAGGTGGAATTTCGTAATGCGTTCTTAGCTGACCTGTACTCGCCGAAAAGAATATTCCTACCAAATTTCAAGTGTCTAGGTGTTCTGGTTCCAGAGATATTGTGATGAGTCAATATATCACTGTAACTCTCATATATATATATATATATATATATATATATATATATCTATCATATATATATATATATATATTGTGAGCAGGTGCTGGACGGGTACAGCGAGACGAATCTCGTGGACGCGAGCGTGGTGGCGCGCGCGGACGCGGCCGCCTGCCGCCTCATGTGGTTCGTGGAGCCCATGGGCTGGATGCGCGGCGTGGCCTCGGCGCCGCACGGCAAGCTGCACTGCCCCAAGTGCGCCAACAAGATCGGCAGCTTCAGCTGGGTTATGGGTCAGTCGGCTAGTGTTCCCATCCACCAGTACACTAATATTTGTGTTAACAAGCATGTTCTTTGCTTATATATATTAAATTATCATTATATGAATTTCTGCAAACTTAGAATACTGCAAGGTAACGGTTCTGAAAACACACACACACACTTTGAATTGTACAAAATCTAAATAATAGAGAATAGTACAATGATGATCACAATTTACTTTCATTTTAAAATATCTGATTGAATTCTACTCTTTGTTACAGGCTGCAAGTGCCCGTGCGGCCAGAAGGTGGCCCCAGCGTTCTACCTCGTGCCCTCCAAGGTGGAGTGGTCCAACATAGTGCAAAATGTTCAAGTCACAGTTTAAATCTCACAAACTCACACTGTTTATTATGAATTCAAAAATTTCTACACACAGTTCTTATTTATGGTAATAAATGAACTGAACATATTTACTGATAATGTTAAAAACCACTTATTTGTAATCTATGAGGATGTAATATTTATCTTAATATTCACATTATCTATACCCTGCAATGTTCAAGTCTTCCCAGGTTACTCCGTAGTACTGATTCCCTACAACTCTTAAATACATTCCCTGACAATGAAATAGTAAATGTGTTTTTATAAATAGTATTTATTTGTTATTTTAATATTGTTAACTGTTAATTAGACATTGAAACGAAAAAATAAACTATTGTTTTGATACTCACTGTTTTATTTATTGAGATTTCTTAATGACAACGTCTAAATTGAATAGTATTAAAAAAAAAATTATAACCCATCACATAAACTGTCAAATTGGGTGGCTGGAACACTTTTTATCTGTCACAATGGGGCACAGATTTTTCAGGCAGCTGTACGAAGCATAAAGAGAAGAAGAGTGCGCGGTCAGTGCGCGGGCAGGCCGTCGCGGCGCATGCGCGGGATGTCGGCGAGCGCGAGGCGGTGCGCGCGCATGAGGTGCGTCTTGCGCTTCCAGCTGTCGGCGAAGGCGCGCGCGCAGCCCGGGCACTGGTACGGCAGCTCGCCCGTGTGCGTGCGCGTGTGGCGCGCCTGCAACCCCGCCCACTTCACACACACATGCAGACAACTAGGAATGTGAGCCGAGTACTGTTACCATTTCTTTATACGTTTTCATTAAGGTGAGTTTTTAAGGTGGTAGAACTTCTGCCTTATAACAGCAGTATTAAGCGCCGCTGTGTTCTGCTTTGATGGGTGTGGTAAGGGAGACATACTTTTTCGAGGCATTCCATCTTAGTTCTCAGGGGTAGAGGCGCATTACAAATGTCCACTGGGTTACCACCGGGTGGACTGCATGCTTGTCTGCTACTTCCATTTTATAAAAAAAAAACAAATTATACTGGCAATATTGTACTATGATAAAGAAGAAGTATTCTCACCAGCGCACTGGCGTCAAAGAAGCCCTTGCGGCAATGTTTGCAGACGTAGACGCGCGCGCCCTGGTGGCGGCGCTCGTGGCGGCGCAGGCTGGACGCGGACGCCGCGCGGAACGCGCACGACGAGCACGTGTACGGCTTGTCGCCCGTGTGCTTGCGGATGTGCACCTCCAAGTTGCTGGCTGGAAAATATATTAAAAATTTGGCTGAGTAGAAATCGTATAGAATGCAATAAAGGGGTCTTTTACAAAGGGGGCGGTGAAGGTATATTATTGTAAATTAAAACTACAATCTTGAGTCAGGTATAAGGCCCACTAAAAAATTAAAGGGCGTTAAAAATATCCAGAGGCAATAAATGATACAAAACAATGAAAACGTCGTTTCTTCATTAAAAAGATAAGTTTCGAGATAATAAGATGTGGCATGTTTAGAAACGGTAATTGTAGCCGATGGAAGTGATTTTACTTTCTAAGTGGGGAGCGAGTTTAAGAACGTATGATACACCAAATAGCAGAGGTACCACATAACCAATGGTGTGTGTAGGAACACAACTGAGACAAACTAAGCATTACACCAACCAAATTAGGAATATTACCATTTCTTCTAATACAATAACTATTTTCGACATGTACCTTGAGCGAAACTCCATCCACAGAAAGAACACAAATATTTCTTCTCATCTTCATGCACTTTCATGTGACATTTCAATACACTTTTAATTTTGAATCTGTAAAAATTTAATACATATATTGGTCTTAGTTATTATTATTATTTCTTTTTAATTAAAAAAAAAAAGTATAATGCCTTAAAACAAAAATTTAGCAAAAACAATTCCATCATTGTAAGTAAACAACATTTAAGTAAGGTTCTATACATCCACAAACTTGAAATGGTTGCGGGTTGTTTCTAATAGTATTTTTAACACAATTACCATATATCACTCATTGTATAAACAATAGAGGGTAAATAAATAAATAATCCTACCTCATAGAACACTTGTCACAAGCGTAAGGCCTCACATCACTGTGACCTTTGGCATGTGTCACAAGCTGTTTCCGCAGCTTGAACCGTTTACCGCACACATTGCAAGCAAATTTCCTCTCGTCCGTATGCGATACTGAGTGATATGCCACCTGAGACGGCTTAGAGAAGGCTGGAAGTCAAGAGAAAGCTGTTATGATTCCGTGATCTATTGTTTATGGATTGTAAATCCTGAGCTGAATTTTGTAGTTTCAACTTCCATTCAAGACAGATATAGATGAGTATTTGTTGATTATATACAATGTCTCGAGATGTCATTATATTATGACACTCTGATACACTGTTCTATACATGATATTTATTTATTGTCTTGTTAAATTAAATTTGGTACAATGCATATTAATTTTCATTCAACTATGACAAAGCAAATACCTAATATTGAAGTGTGTAAAAAGACCAATTTTATATAATGAGAATGTATAAATTATTATAACATTTTGTTACAATTTCTTACTCTTAGGGCAATGTGCGCATGTGTATTTCTGACCAGAATGTTCCTTCTCCATATGCTTGGCAAACCACACTTTGGATGTAAAGCTCTTCCTGCAAACTGGGCACACACTCTTCGCTTCAATATTCATTGCCACATCCACAATGTCATTCTGTTCATCCACAGGTTCCTGCTGTTCAATGTTGGCCATTAATACCTCTGTGTGCTCATCTTCTTGGCTTTCATTCAGACCTGGATGTTCTTCTGTCGATTGGTGACTCTCCTCAATTTCATCCTTAGATAGCTTCGTTTTACTAGAATAATCTGTGCTACCAATAATTGCACTGCACAGTTTATAATCCGGCAATGTTAATTTGAGATTACTTATAGGTTTCTCGTTGAATTCTATTTTCTTACAGCCCTCTGGTTTGATTATAATGCTGGTTTCACTTCTCGATATGATATTTTTCAGGGTGATGTTCACATTTTGTGCCTCTTTGATAAACATGAACGCTGATTCGATTTTTATCACGCAGTCATAACAGAACTGTTTCGGTAAGTTTTCTTCATCTATAATCTAAACAAATCACAATTTGTCAATGGTGGTTTTTTTAACGCGTTACTTAGTGTATGTGAAAAAAATTTGACGATAATAACATTTGGCGATAAAACAATAGGAGTTGTTACCAAAATGTTTACCTTGATGTTAGTACAAAAACAAAACATATCCACCACTCTCTTGTTGAAGTTTTCTCTTTCCCAAGTCGCGACAACTTTCATGCAACTACGGCAAAGTTTAGATAAATCCATTTCGTTTAAAGTAATATCGAAAAGATAATACCACTTTGTTTATATACAAATGTATTGATTGATTTGATTGAATTGAAATTTCTCGCAAAGTTGTCACATGTCAAAAATCTTTTGACATTTTTTAAAAACAGCCGCAGCTTCGTTAATTTTAGCTATAATTTATTGAAGGCTGCAAGTATTATTGTTACTCAATGCATTACGTTTTTAGTGTCTTCGGTGATTGATACACACGGTTGCTGTCACGTGTGCTCTGTATCGGACTAAGCCATACTGCAACATGGCAAATTATGTTATTTAAAAGAGTGCTGGGAGTTTTTTTTCACCGGCTTTTTTCGCCCGGTCTACTACAGCCTGAAGGGTGCACAAAGCCGAAGTATGATAACTGAAACATGACTTTCATTAAGTGTATGTATGTACCTTACAATGAATAAAATAATTTGGATTTGAATTTAAAACGGAACTATTATTACTACTCTTATGCGTGTGTTGCTGATTGCTAAGATCCCAACTATCGGATGTAGATGGGAGGATTAGTAGATCTAATAGTACATTATGTTGATAATTAAAAACTAAGGCAAAGATATATTAACCGAAAAAAAATTGTGTATAGACGTTTTAGAATAAAAATGATTTACGTAGTAATGATAATTAACTAAAAGATATTGAAGTAAATCTCAAATGTCATATATTTTTTGAAGTAAATTTTAACTCATCTCTTGTATTGTTACGCTGTTTTGAATGAAGACCAGGTGAATGTTGATTCGACTCCGTGCACAGTTATATATACACTTGGCAATGGTAGAAGGCCCTAATAATGACATAACTCATTAAAGCAATTTGCGTTTTGTATTTTTTAAGCAATTAAGTGAGATACTAAACGCTCTTTGATTTCTCGAGGCCGGCCTCGGGCGGCCGTATTGTTGTTTCCGTTGCTTATCGAGATAACAATAATCCTGTTGTTTTATGAGAATTTAAAATATAATTTTTCGCAGGATGTTAATGTTATCAGTTAGATTTTAATAATTTACCTTGCTTTATACAATTATGGTAAGTGGGTGAAGGCTGGCAGCCTTTGGTGTTTGACTGAGTGATGCTGATATTAGGTGAAATTGGCTACACAAATCAGCGGCGAGTTCTCTTCCTACTGTAGTATACAATATACCACAATACAATATACCCTATTTTCTGTGTTCCTCCAGATTTAAATGAAAGACAGCTTAATTAAAGTTTTACTATATTACGAAAAGGTAATGGGCGTTTGGTTTCAGCGAGGAAAGTGCGCAATTCGTCAATTCCTTCGCCCGTTAAAGGGGAAGCTTCTAGAAGGGTCGGTGCATTCGAGAGTTCGGTTTTCAGTCGAGCGTGCTGCAGCATCAGGAGCGCCTCATTTCTCATCTGTCTGTACGCTGCGTCCATTTTGCTTAGCACCAATATGAACTGCGGGGCAGAAAATACTAGTGAAATTTAAAAAAAAACAGGAAAAAGAGGTAGTTAGTCAGCTTTTGCACCGAAATGTTGTTTTTAATTATTAACCATGTCAAGCATAATAAACAGTGTATCTCCTTTGAATACAATGAAGAAATAATAACCGAATAGTATCTACCTTTATTTATTTATCTATAAGTTTTGTTTTTGGTTACCTTTGCATTCTTAAGTTTTGGTTCTGCCAACAACGTGTAAAGTGAGACAGCAGCCGTAGAAATTTGACACAAATTTGACGTATCTATCACGAATATTACCTGAAAGATTTAATTTAACACCTTGTAATTGATAATTTTACTTAGCAATGTTTTATTTCCTTAAGTTGTATATTTTATAATTTATTCATAAAATACTAACCTTCTCAACGCCGTCTAAGTAATTCTTCCAAAAGGAAACCATTTCTCCACCAACTTCCCTTACAGTAACTATTTGTTTCTTGCCACTTTTGTTGGTGTACTGAATATCATAGATATTAGTGCCTATGGTAGGCACAGGGCTATACGTGTAGTCTATACCTTCCGCCTCTTGTAATTTCTTCAGTAGAGTTGTTTTTCCGGAGCCCGTAGGCCCTAAACAAAGCACGCTGATTTTATTATCTTGATCGTCCATTATTCTCTGTTGAGGAGTTACATTATAGGTTGACAGGTTCTGTTAGTTTCCTAAAACCTTGAGTATACGCGTTTTATCAATACATTACTGACGAAAGACTGCAGCGGTTAGTAACACATCTGCGCTACTGGCCGATAGATGGCAGTGAAGATTTAAAATTTAAAAACCTTTGACTATGGCTATGGAAATGTATATAAAACACTTAATATTTGTATAATGTTCAAGGATGTATGCAATAGTTTTTTAATGCTATTAGTGGAAGTGACTTGTATGAAAATCGAATTTCCAAATTAATAATTATTATGTAACATTTTTTTAATACGCTTATGAATGATTAATTTCATTATTCTGTGGCAATTATTTATTATCAGGTTTAGCTCTTTCTTGTAACTGTGAATAAATATTGTTAGTATGTTAAAAAAATTAAGTCAGAATACGTACAAAATATTTTCCATAAAGGAGTAAAGTCTAATCTAGGTTTCTTTACATTTTTCTTGGAACCATGTAATAACAACATTCAATGTAATCACAAGAATATCAGTTGTTCAATTTGCTACTTATAGCAAGCGACGCAGGGGGGTAACAATTATAAAAAACTCAATTATGCACAATAATAGGTGTGTAATAAAGAAAGGTTTATATTGCTTTGTTTTTATTAATTTCAATTGATGTGTCTAATCCGTGAGCAACGAAACACCATCTAATTGGTCAAATAGGACAACAACGTAGTAAAGTCGAACAAACAAGAAGATAACACACTTTTCAATGTCAGACATGAATTTACAATGAGGAAACTCGCATCTTATTTATTTATTTATTTCGATCGCCAACATTCTGTACATCGTAGAAAACAGAGAACAAAGAAAATAGTAAGATTAAAGCTAAATGTCAGAACTATTACAGGCGACGACAGCGTGGAAAGCAACAAGCACTTTATCATTACATACTAAACAATGAATATACTAAACATATAAACATTAAAGCTTTAATAATGTTACAGATTATTTATATCTATTCTAGACTGTTCTATTTGTCTATGATTAGTCGAATATCGTTACATTGAGACTATTTGACCCTTATACAATGCGTTTGTATCATCATTTTGTGTCAAATTTGAGAGTAGAGTCCAATACCCTTTATAAGAATGAAACATTATATGAAATGAACAAACTTAACTATTTTTATAGCTAAGAATAATTGCATGTTTAAATTAAAATTGATTAGGGCGTGTAAATTCCAAAAGGTGTATGGCATTGTAGGCCAGCCTTGTGGCAATATGGCCGGCCCCGTGGGAGTGATAGTTGTTCAAAGCGAGAACCATGGAGGTTCTATTACTTCGAGATTTTTTCCATTACATAATAATAATAAAGGAAACTTCACACGGTTTTATAATTCCACGGTTTTATAATCGGACAGCTGATAAATATACATATATAGCACAGGTTGTAAGTTTACCTTTGGTAGTTAGTGAATATCTTACTCTTAAATATCTTTGAAGTATCTGACATTAAATACGGCTTTATAAATATTAGGTATCCCCATTATCCATGATTTCAGCAGCAAAATTTCCTGAATTGTCAAAGTTCTGGGCTTTCTGGTAAGGAAACGGGTAATGATTAGAAAAAATATATGAAAGAGAAAATTGTAACTGATAAGAAAATATTAACTATTTTATTTACAAAAAAAGACGAGAAATCGTTACTGAGCTTTCGAATTTAAATTGCAATTTAAAATTTTATATTATAATTATTTGGTGTCGACAAAACACAAGAGTGAAGCTAATTATTATACAGCGTTATTGAAACAAATGAAATATGCAATAATTCAAAATTTAACCGCGAGTGAGGCTACCGATACAGGTTACACAATCTAATTGGTTGAAAATATTTTTCAAATTTAAATTAACTGCAGCACAAGAAATATATTATGCGTTACTTTAGTTAAATTAAAATAAAGTATAGCCGCGGTGAAATTTACAGAGCAAATTACATTATAAGCAACGCGTGTGTGTGTGTTTGTGGGATTTTGTGAGCGTGTTTTAAGAGTGTTTGTATTTATCACTGGAGGTAATTTTTGGAATTTTTCGACCCCCCCATAATCTCACAAGAGATTAATGTACATTCGGATATGAAGTGTACAAATGTATGACTTCTATCTGTATGAATTTTCTACGAACGTACGACTTCTGCATCTCATGCATGTGTATTTACGTTTAAAATATACGTATTTCTATCGGAATAACATTTTCATCAATAACAGAAATTACGAGCAAACTTCGTATATAAGGCGAGATGATGGAGCGGAGTATGGCGTGCTGATACACAAAAGGCGGCAAGTCACGTTAGTGGTATTCTTACAATTCAGTAATAATTAATTATTAAATGCTATTATTTTAATTTTTATTGAAAAACAAAATATGCATAAATTAAAAAGTATAGACGTATAGCCTTTGATCGGAGTTATTGTAAAAAAGAAATGGCTACTGGTCCAACTGTGATTTTTTTACAATCCTTAGTGGTCCAATTGCATTGCAATTACATATTTTAAAAAAATACTTTATTATCATATGTGTATTATACTTTATCTATGAAAATATACAAGAGATAGGAAAAAAGGTTCTTAAAAAATTCAACTCTGCTTACTCTACATATTTTCTGTCGACAAAACTCTACTTTGTAGAAAACTAAAAATACGGCCAACAAAAACTAAGATCGTTTCATCAACGCTTGAATTGTAAAAGCGTAAAAAGAACAAAAAGATAACATAATATTACGCGTACGTGTCTACCTACGTGGCCCCTCCCTACTCAATGAGGTTAGCAACTGCGAGCCCGCGAATTTCGGCGCGTCGTAACTAGGCCAGCGCACCCTTGACCCACTGACTCACTGCCAGCCGCGCGCCCGCCATTGTTTTTCAACAATCAATAAATAATACACCGAGCAAAACTCACTCTTACACTTTACGCAACACCGACCCATCGGCAACTTGTCGTGACGCCATCTTTTATACTTCCCAATTTGACGTTTAAAATTTTCCCGCCCAATGAACTGTCAAATACCACTTTTATAATTTTGTAAACGTGTATCGCGGCAATCGGTCTATTGGCCACACTAAAACTGTTAATGTATTGATGTATTGCGACCTTCAACGGTTAATGTTGAATTAGTCAGTGTTCACTTGTGATCGTGTGGATACGATTCGATGCCACTTAGTCTGCGTAACGGATGTTTCGAGGCGCAGTGAAGGCAATTGTTTCAAAAATAAATTACGCTCCGCACAAATGTCTGTAAGGACACGGTCCGTACGATGGTTTTGCTCGATGAATATCGCGAGGGCCATTGATGGACGACCTCGCCGCGTGTTAGCTCTCGCTCACGGGCCGGAACCCGGCGAACATTCGGTTATGATTAGCTAGTTACATACATAAAAAAACAATGAAACAATCCGTGACCTTACTATTGTTTAATTAACATTAACGATTACGATTCACACGTAAGTGAGGTTAATTATAAACGCCTGTGAGCGGTGCACGTTAACATTTTCATCGCGTACGTACGGCCGGCCGTTTAAATTAAGCGCCGCGACAGATTCAACGAGGATTGATGGTTACACGAGGCACTACGCTTACTAAAACGAAGGTACATATTTAAGAAACACTCGTGCACACAGCGCGTAAATTATAAATTAAATAAATACTTACATGTACATACAAAAGCGTGCACGTTACGCCGCGGCCGCCATCTAAGGTCAACACGTGAACGTGTGTCCGAAGCCGCCCGCCTCGCCGCAGACGCAATTATAAAACCTACGAGTTTCTAAACGAATCTCGATATCAAATGCCGCTCGGTTCCATGACACGCGGCTTTGATTTACCTTCCAACATGATTGAACATTTGTTACGTATTACCGCAACGATCAGACGCTAAATTCTCTTTTTTCTAACGATTAAAATAGAATTTGTCTACCACTTGCTGTACGTAAAGTACAATAATTTACCGCTTTGTAATAACTATTATAACGTAGCTACTTGTCATGATGTTATTATGATGTTTTATAATTTAAAATTAACTTGAAAACGGAACTTTGTTCTGAATTGTAATGTTTCGTTTATAAATTAAAAATTACCACCGTAAGACGATACAATTAAAATCCATCTTTTTGATAACACCTTCATAATTCTCATTTACGTCGCCTCAGAACAGCATCACATATTTTTCTACTAAAACTAAGTTGCAATGCCTATTTGTTCAACGCGCTCTACCTTTCAGACTTCACAGAATAGAACACCTAACTGATTAGGAAAGTATGAGGCGAGCGCTCAAAACAATCCTGGCCAATTTCTATGCAGCTGCTGTCTAAGTATAAACAACAATTAATGTACCCCACAAAAAGATTTGGCCTCACATATTAAAGCCATAGACGATAAAGTACTGCGGTTTATAATTTTAAATTCGCTTCGAATAGGTTATATACTGACTAATACCTATTGGACTAATATGTATATACTAATAGTGTTATTTCAGTAGTTCTACTATCCCGCAATTAATACGCAGCAACCTATGAAGAACTAATACCAACTGGAGTAATTTGTTACCAATTGCTACCATTAATTGACAGTAATAGTTCGATTCGCAGGCGTTGTAAATGTCGTGAATGTTGGCCACTCGTTAGCTACTCTCTAATAAAAAAATAATCACAAAGTTTCATAACACCGTGTGTAAGCTATTCAATAAAAGTGTTCGCAGTGGTAAGCTAAAACCCGCGGCGAATGTCTAATACGCGGACATTCACACAGTATATTATGTGAGAATGAAAGCATGCCATTTTATTTCTTTTCTTCGAGAGCGAAAGTGATGACGCTTCAGTTTTTTTTTTGTCTCTGTTATATTAAATGAACACGCAGTTTGTTATGATAATGAAGCGGCCATGAATATATTTTTATTTGGCGCGTAATATTTTGTTTTACTTTTTTTATTTGGCATACTCTCTATGACTCTATGTAATGTTATGTACATCCTATATTAATTTCGAAAGTACGGTACTAAAAAAATAGAGTGCATAATTGTATTATTAATTATACATTTTAGGCCGTCTTCTGTTAGGCGCGTGCCAGCATTTGAACCCAGAACATCGGAGCGCTCAGGACGGTTATATTATTAGATAATAACAAAGCTTGTGTTTGCTATCAGCGACACATGTTACACTGCATTAAATTTTTTCCACCCTTTTAGTGGTCCACTGCTGGACCAGACCTCCGTTCATAATGAGAGGGATTGACCACCACGCTGGCCAAGTGCGGATTGGTGCACTTCACACACCCC
>DWQT01002899.1:0-13312 GCA_018244895.1 Myscelus amystis hages | reverse complement strand
TTTAATACCATTAATTTTTTTTCACATTTATAATGTCTGAAAAAAATAATGTGCCTTAAAACGTGTTCTGAAATGTCCATAATGTTTGACGTTCATTTCTAATTACTTTTATAAATACTATTTACAGAATTATGGCACGCTAACTTACCTTAGCAAGTCATAAGTAATATGGACGCCTACTGGACTCGTGATCAAAGCAAATTGTATTGGCATGAACATTTTTACTGTGATCGTTAAGTTACTTAGTGTAGTATTCTTTCAATAGCAGATTCCATATAATATGATGCCTTTATGTTGATCACGCATCGTTTCAATTATGTTGCTCTCATTTTTTTGCTGGATTGTTATATTGTACTAGTAACAACGGTGCAGGCAACTGTACTATAATAACAACTCCGGAACATCGATCACAGATTCTTAAGACCAAATTTCAACTCTTTGCCTCCAAGTACATCTGCGTAACACACTGAGACACTAAACTTTCTTGCTTAGGATACTCCTGTCAATGCTGCTATTGTTTGACGGCAGAATAACCTATAGTTCATGCACAATAAAAGAAGAAGAAATGAAAAAAATGAAATAAAAGAAGAATAATAAAGTCTGAAAATTACTGCCAACTAGCCAGTTTGATAAACTATCGGTAGTATTTAAATAAAATTACTCAGTGATAAGGATAACTTTAGGAACAGTTTATATAAATAGATGCAATTGTTTATACATCAAATATCTACAATCTTTTAGATACTCGGATATATATAAAAGCCATTGCAGGAATTAGCTTATCGGACATCTTCTCAAACACGTACATATATTGTTTTCAAATCCTACTTGATCGTGGAGCTTAAAACCTCGTGCCCTTGGATACACTTCTGTGAATATTGTATATATAGTCGATGGAAAATAAACATTAATATACAAGCACAAACATCCTATGCTATCCATGTTTAAAGAAGCGATATGAACTGTCGCCGTATTGAACTATTGCGACTGGGAGCCTGCGAGCGCAAAATCTTCAAAATGTGCATCCGTTTGCCGGAAATATCCCCTAAGCCTCGTTGTACGCTCGCCACTGTGGCTGAATATGAAAATATAACGCTTTATATTTATTTTATCCATGAAACGCTTTAAGAAAATGCTGAATAATATTTATTTCTCATAAATCAAAAAGACGTATGCATAAGAGATATGAGCGCAATGTTATGTTTACATTTTCACTATTATTATCGATAACATAGTTATGTTGATTGGGAAACTGTAATATTAAAATGAGTTTAATACTACAGTATAAGATAATACCTACGTTTGTACCTAATTCAACGTACCTAAGTATATCACTAATACCTGTACAAAACGATACTAACGCAGGCGATTTATATATGATTACCCAATCTAGTATTTGTGATTTTAGTAAAGTTTATTAAGGTATGTACATAATATGGGAATTCAATAAGGTACCTATACAATATGTAACCCAATTTCTTTAGCATGTCTATTGTGATGAATGGAATTTGTAGCTTTACTGGAAAAACAGGCAAGTATGTGAGATAAAGGTTAGAAAAATATTTGCAGAACTGAGTTTATGAATATAAAAATAAAAATTTTAAAGTACTACCAGTATGGTTGCAACTGGGATTGCATACAGATAAGCGATAAACAGATATACGAGAGGATGCAAAGTAGCCGCTATTTAAATGAAACTTTAATTAAATCGTGAGCAGTTAGATATTTACTTTGTAGGCAAATAATATACGCCAGACTTAAAATTGCGTCCGGGCAAATTAGTTGCTTTATTACTGCACTAGATTCAACTGGCAAACAGGCCACTAAAGGTATTTATTACCATCGTTCCACTGCTGGGCCGGCATTAGCCGCTGTTTCAGCTCTACATCTACTACGCTGGATTGATAAAAATATGAATTGTGAGAAAAATAATGATTTTTCGAACACTTCTCGAGGCCGAGGAACGCTAATGATGGTTAGAAATTGGTAAATACCCAAAGAACGATTGCACGCGGATGTGTGATGATTTTTTGGGATTCACTCGCTCGTCACGTCTACGTGCACTTCGTATATCATCATATTTCACATTTAACGCTCGTCATGAATACCGGTGTGATAACATTATCAACCTTATTATCGTGCCGCTATCGAATACGGGTGTCCTCTCAGAGAAAAGGATTAAGGCCGCAGTCAACCACGGTGGCCCAGTGCCTGCACTTCGCAGACTTGTTTGATAATTGATATGCACCCCGGAATTAGTTGAAGTAGGAACAATAATATTGAACTGACCGACCACTATATGCAATAATAATATATTATAGTCATATAGTTAGTTTGAATGAAAATTGTAGTTATATTATTAATAAACTTCGTAGAACCCGAATGATCCACCTCACATACAAAAGGTAATATTGAGAATGTTTGCACTACACAAGATTTCAAAACCGTCCCGTTATGGAAATGGTTACTAGTGATGAGATAGATTAATTTATGACATCATCGTTTACGGCGTGATAAAATATTTTACGTACGACGATATTTTTGAGTGATTTTTAATTATAATTCTATAAAACGATCAAAAGCAAAGCCCTTTATGAAACAAATAACATGTCAGTGAGTGATGGCGGCGATGAGCGTGGCCGAGGTGGTGGTAATGGGTCGGGGCCGGTACCTGTCGTTGTCATTCTCCTCGTGCACGGTGTCCATGTCGGTGACAGTGATGCTCGGCGCCGGCTCGCCCGCCTCGCACACTGGACCTCGCTTGCTGGGAATCATCTACAAAATGAACCGCGATTACGTTACAACACAAGCTGACGCGTTTTAAAACAACCGCTTTCAACCGCCGCGCTTTGTCCTCGACGCGTACAATAATAATTGCTCCACTCGAGCACGCCGGCAATCTGCAGACGTCCGTCTTTGATATTTGTAAATAATGAAATTTATAAATGTAATGTACAAAATAAAATTTCCACCGCCCACCTTTCTATTGAATGTTTGCTAGATTTCTTTCTGCAATAATATTTTTTCATTGCCCTAATCCTCAACGAAGCACCGCGGCGCTCAGCGTCGGTAATGGAATTGACACGATACATTCAAATTGCTATTAAACGATATTTTCACGTTTACATATTTTATATCTATCATGTAGATGTATATTTCGTCACAACAAGCGAACTACTGACGACAAGTTTGCAGTTAACGTTAAGCCCTGATTCGGTTTGCTAAGATGTAGTATCGAGATGTTATCTGTATTAAGAGTATATGTAGATAACGGATAATCCTTTAATGTCTGTTTGCTTGACACAAAAGCCGCACTTCACGCTGTCAATATACTGAATAACTTGATAGGCTGAGAATCAACGTCAATATAACTGCGTAGTAGAGTAGTAGAAATCATCAACGATAATTGGATAAAAATCATATAATGAAAATGTAGTAGTACCACACAATTATTAGGTACTAATTGTAGTGCACAATATTGGAATAGAAATAATTTCAGTAAAGGTTACAGGAAACATTAAAACACAAAAATTACTCCTCCGATTAAATAAATACACAGACACATGCATTTTTTAGAATTTGGGAGTAACAAATGAAAATGTAGAAAAAAAATGTTTAGTAAATTTTAAATAATAGAGGAAATGATATTCCGTATTTCTCTTTTGGAGTGAAAAGGCTCTTTTTCTAAGAATATGCAATTAAATTTAATGAAGTCTACTAAAATGGCGTTTATAGGGGATCTACTAATTACTAATCTGGTCTTTGACTGGACTGGAACGGACTGACCTTTTCTTGAGGATCCAAGCGCGGTACGTGTAACATTTCTTTCTTTCAAAGTTTCAGTTCTATATCGGGGCACATGTACAAAACATATAACAAAATAACGTATCTAATGAATTCAAGAAAAGTCGTGCCAATTGTATGTGATAATTTATCTGTTTACAATTGACTTCACAGTTGAAAAGTGAAGCATTATGACGTGTTTTAAGTCACGATTTATTATAATGGTTTTATATACAAAATACAATATATTTAAAGCAAATTCGAACAAGATTTACCTTGAGACACGATCACTAATATTGTCTATGTATTCATAAATCCAAGACGTAAACTACTCGAAACTGGTTATTATATTTTTAAAATATTCGTACTAATAGACACAAAGATTAAAGAGTAAGTTTGTTTGTGTTGTGTCGGCCGGGCGGTGCGCTCTAAGGTTGTTAGGATGTTGAATAAGTTTCTGAATTAAGAGAACTGAAAGTTTTCTCATCTCGAGATTACAGCAAAGTGTTTACCGTTTGGCTGTAGGATGCGGCCGCGACGCCGACACCCCTCTCTAGGTGCGTACTGTTAAAATGTCGACGAAATTGAAGTATAATATCTCTCATTTTCATTTATCTTTACCAATACTATAAAAGACGTTCCCCGTGTAATGTACGTGTCTACTTATACAAACATTTACTTATATTTTGAAACACTTGTATTTTATAAAGTAAAAATATGGTTGGAACAGGATATAATATAAAATAAGGACTTCGTGATAACAACTTTTATCCATGAAGATATATAATAATTCCTTCGTCGTTTATTACAATGTAGGTATAATTGATTAGTAAAATCGAGCGTAGCATTGTTTGGCGCTGTTGCGTTATAATAATATGGAAGTATCGATGTGCAGTGGAATCCCTAGCGGTGACATCGGTATTTTCATAAAATATTTGCGTGAGTGTATCGCACCTGATGCCGGCGATGTCGCTGCACTCTAACTTGCCGTGATTTACGCAAACAAAAGCCACTAACAAATATTGAAGTAAAAAGGTGAGTTAAAGATATGGGTGTCATTATGTATAAGGCGTTCTCGGTCCCGTTGTCGGGGAGAAGCGATTTTTCCTACTTTCCTGCGCTGTTTCTTTAGCTGTTGTATAAATTATTAAACATTATATGGGAGATGTTTGAAGATGGCATTAGAAGTAATGCTATAAACGTCATATATTGTGTACATTCAAAATGAATATAATACACATTTTCAAAACAATGAAAGTAGCGAGAAGTATTTTCATAGTTATAATTTGCTAACGCTTCTTATAAAAATGCCATGTCACCGTTCATTAGTTTAAAGTAGAACTAACTTTTCATGAATTTTCGGTGTTTTATTGGCATGGGGACGGTTTAAAATCATGCAGCCACCGCAACTGGTACATGGAACCGTGTGATGCCATTGCGTTGTCGAATTTTCATATCGTAAAGTTCAATGAACCTTTGCAAATACGACATCAATGATAGTTGATTACAATGTTGGTTTCTAGCCGAAATATTTTTTTTTTTAATTCAATGTTATCGTTTATTGTATCGTGATCGGAAAACAGTGTAGTATTGAAAAAGCAAACATATCACGGAGACTCTTAGCAGTAGCGTGCGTGATTCGTCTTAATTTGCGCCAGTTATGTGCGCTCTACAAATAACTGAAGGCGTGTTTGGGTACGACGACGCGGTCTGTATCTTCCGCGACACTGGTAATATTTTAGGCAACTGGTAATGTGTAATTTAAAATATCCTGAGAATAAAAAGAAACCTCTTGGTCTTAGTTGTTTCTGTTTGGGAGATATGACCACATTATAGCGCGGAGCTGCTCACTCCAGCAAAAGCGCTATTTGCTTCTTATATCGCAAAAGTGTATATACATATATTTTAAAAACATGTTTATCATAATAATTATAGTCCGATCATCATATATAGTCAGATCATATATAGATCAATCATATATAGTCCGATTAAAGAAATTTCATTGAATTTTTTTAACATTTAAAGATAATACAAGCCATACCTAATCTATAAAATTGTATGCTAATACACTTGTTTCAACTTATTTTTATTTATACGCATTTGTTACGTATGCCACGATAGAGTAACAATTATTTAGGTACATTATGTTTCTGATTTTAACGATATAAAAAAAAATCAGTGATATAAATTTATAATTACATCAAACATATTTCTAAGTCAACAACAATAGCATACTATAATTCAATTATACTCACCATTGGCTATTATCGTACAATACAAGGTAGGGTGAAAACGAACTTGTTTCTAACCGATTCAACCACTAGAGCGAACAGTATTCACGAGTGAACACCATTTTCCCACTTTGCTTACTGAATTTCTAGTATCCAATCAAGTTGCCGCACACTAATTATCTGATCAATTTATGAAGCACGACTTTAAACCGAAACCGTTGACTACTCGTTTATGTATTAAAATATACGCAAACCACGACTTAGAGAGAAACAAAACAGTTGGGTTTAACGTGTATTATAATTTCATGGAATTGATTTAAAAATTCTTGACAACACAATAGCAGTGACAGTTTTCGGAAACAGCACGAGCGTTTACAAAATATTTTTACAGTTTGTGTAGTTAGACGTCTTACAGAAGTGGCTCAAAGAGCTTTGCTGTCCACTACAATGCCATGGCGTGCTACACATGTGCCGCTGTCACGTGGCGCCGTGCCACTCGCACGCTGTGTCCACCACTGTTTTGTTTTGTCTTCTCATTATGGTGAAAGAGCCTTATCAAAGAGCTCTAATAGTTAACAATAACAATTCTAGTAGTCAACAAAAAAGGGTTGAAAAAAAAAGTATATTATGGTTCTATGTCGTTTTTTTTAAGAAATTGTTTGCATTAATATACATTTAATAAAACCGCTGTAGTTGAAATATAAATTGAAAGTAATGTACCTACGCTAAGTGCCACAAATTGCCTAATTATAACGACATTAATAAATTAATTAAGAGTCTCCTTTTTGTAGCACAGCTGTGTAAAAATATTTTTCGCGGAACACAAAGGAAGGTGAGCTGATACCGCGTGAAATTATGTTTCATAAAATGGAGTCGAAATTTTTTATCCCGCTTTGACGTTGAGTTAATTCAATTTATTGTCTCTCTTAAAATGAAACTCCACCGTAATAATATTTATAGGGTTCACCGACGGCTTGTTGCCATACCCCAAAAAGCCAGTGCAGAAGCGCACCAGTTCTCCTAAGTGATTCGATACACTTTCAATATGTTTCATTAGAGGACACCGTGCTACCTTATTCAATCATATCGGCGACGCGACGAGCGCCCGAGTCGCGAGGCTTCCACGCAGCCTATCCGCGCACTTTACTCCATTCTCGCGTAATCAGTTTTCCCGTTCAAAATGCGATACACAAGCAATTTAAGTGAGCATATCTCGTTCATTATATTGCGCTTTTCTGAGATAAATTTTCCATCGCTGAGTGCATTTTGTGGCAACTCGTCTAGTATATTATACATGTACCTATTACTGAATTTTCATGTCAACAACACATGTAATACGCATTTCAGTGTGATAGGAAATCGTTATCGCAACTATGTCATTGTACTTTGGTGGATATTCTTAGAATGTTTCCGTTGCGCCGCTCGCGAGAAGGAACCGCTCCTTCTCGAACGCTGTCTGCGTCCTGTGTAGCAGGAAATGGTAATTACCGCCTAATCCCGCCCGAAGCGCAGGGCGGCCCGACGTCCGGATATGAACTTCCGTTATGAACAATTTAGCGCGCGAAATTGGACGACGCTACGTCCTGCATTCACGTGATTCAGATGATACGGCGCACACGTGAATGTGCGCTGGCACTTGCAACGTGTGTACGGCCTGCGTTCGTTTTGCTCCATTCACGGCGGCGATTTGCCGCTAGGAATAAGTTAACTCGCCCCTACTGAATACGAATCGCGTGAAACCTTTTAACGGGACTGTCTAGGAAATTGCAGCTTTACTCAATTTAAAGAACGACGAGAAAAAAGCAATCCCAAAACCCATTTCGCTTCAGAAAAAAACTTTAATCATAACTTGAATGGAAAAAGCAATTCACCTCTAAGCTATAACTTCCAGGACAAATTCCTAACTAGTTCACTTAGATAACGCGTTGCCTGCTCTTTTTCATAACTCATTTTTAAATATGTTGTGTGTTATGTTTCCCTTGGGTTCTGATTAATATGTTGCATTGTGCGTCGGATTTTTTAATGATGAAAGCACGAATAACTTCCCAAATATTAAGAATAATACTTTATAACTATAATTTAATCCTCATTCATTTAATACTAATTTTTATTTTTACTTTAACAATATCATCATTGGCATACTTCAGACGACTTACATTATCGCGAACTTCCCGAGAAGTGCAGTTTTCATCACGATTTTTGCTTTCACGGTCACTATATTCACTAGTCACTAAGTTACTCGTAACTAGTCACATATTTAAGTTTTAAAATACTCATGGCTTTGTGAAAAATAGAGGTGCGTACCAGAATTTAATTTGCAGAGTTCCGTATGGGGGAGGCTAATTTGAAAACCGACAGGCTATAACATTTGTTTTATTAAAATCTTCATATGGAGTTGAAAAAAATGTTTTAATGTACCACATTAGAAAAACTGTGAATGAGCATAAAATGGTCTGCGTTGCTGTTAATACTACTGTATGGTCTACAATGCCGTTCGAGGAAATGGAGCTTTCTTATTTCCGATTTTATTTCACACGTTGTCGTTTTTGTTGTACCGATGGTGCCGGTATGTTAAAGAAATAATATACATCCTAAAACCTAAGCTTGAATAATTTGATCGGTGGACATTTAACATTTAAAGCTTCTTGACATAGATTTATGAGACGCACATACATTAGGAAGCGAGAAAAGTTTCATGGTATTCACTTAAATTTATTGCTATTTACTTTATACGCAGAGGTCCATACCTGCGAGTCATATTCTGATGCACTATCTACGAGGGAATTGTAAAATATTTGTATGGCTTTAGATTTTTTCAATTCTTATCAAAGCAAAAGTATAAAACGCAGTGTTTGTCAATATTTCTCAATATCTGCCTTTTGTGTTCAACAAAATTAATTTATTATCCGACATAATTCCAAAGTCACGAATTGATATAGAAATAATAATAAGAATTAACTGCTAAACTTTACATTTGAATATTTTGAAGTATGAAAAATCGTTTTAATTCACAAATCTTAAATTGAATTAGCTTCTGACTGAAGAAGGTTGTTGACTTACAGGGCCGGTGGAAGTAACCGCAAATCGTCGAGACAGTGATTTCCGGCTCAAACCAGGCTGTGGCTGAGCCTCAAATCGTGATTTAACACAATTTATTTGTAGTAATTTATAAAACGCCATAAGCTTTAATAAAAGCATATTTGCCTTTAAAAATATTTATTTATTATATAGCGAACAAACGCATAATATCCACCGATATTTCTAAGATATTTCTAAGATACGTGTATCGGAGTTCTGTTTTGAGCGGGTACGTTGACAAATTTGAAATGAGTTGACATTCTTAAAATACCTTAGCAAAAGAACCTACCTATGTATGTAAGTAGCTTTTCACCACACAACAACTGATCAAGACGCCGATTGCTGCTTAGAAAGTTGGGTTCATAAAGAAATCGATTGGCGTTACTTCCAAAACTGAAACCAAATCATTATTATCCCTTTGTAAAGGATTTTTTAACGAAATAAATTGCTAAGGTATTGAAAACATCACATTCAACAAGAGGAGGAGATGTTTTGATATCAGGATTAAATCATTTATCATTTTTATGAATTACGAAAAACTGAGAATTATTACATATTTTCTGTAGGCCATGTTTCGCTTGCATGATAGCTACTCGAATGTTAAAAAAAATGCAATTGTCACCGACAATCATGTGAATTTATGATTTGCGTTGAATTACATTTACATAGTGCTTCAAAATACTGCGCAATGTGTAGATCGTTGATATATTCATGTAGTACCTACAATTATAGTGAAATTTCACAATTCTGTAAATGTAAATTCTGGTCGCAGGTAGAGCTCCGCTAATGACCTCCATTCATTGCGATCTGCGCTGATGCGAAGCTATTATTGCAACTGCTATCCTCGTCTTCCACATACTGTGGACTTAATCTTGTTGGATCATCACAGATCCGTTACCTTCTCGTCATCGATACACTATCATTTAATGTGCCATGACACGAGTATTCACGCGTACCTGGATCTGAAACGTGGAATCTGTTCCCATTGTATAGTCACCAAGTGTATGCAAATGCTGGTCACTTCGGGCGAGGCTAATGACCGCCATTCATCGCGATCTGCGCACAAACGTAATCATTTATCGATTAGGTTCACGGTGCAAGATTCAAAATTATTGAATAATTATAAACTTAACAGAACATTTCTGTTCGTGCAGTAATATTCCATGTATTCGTTAATATGAGTACATTATATACAGACAGTTTAGGCAATAATTTAATTTGTAACTAGAATAGACGTTCAATGGTTACGTGGTGTAAGAAGTGCGCTGCAATTCGGTTCGTATTACAGTCCTCCGAACCCAATGTTGGTTACAATTCGGACCTAGTTAATGACCGTCATTCATTGCCATCTGCGCTAATATGAAGTTATTATTACGCCTACAAACTTCGCTCATCGGGCACCGTTAGTCAATTTAAACCCGCTGTCACAGACTAAAGGTTATCGATCATTAGTATACAAACTATTCATTATCGAAATCAGAATGCGTATATTATCTACTTAACGAATTTAGTACATTGTCGTTATTACGACACCCCACATATACAAACATTATGTAATGGGTAATATAATATTTGTGCACGTATTTATTACTTAGCTTGTAGCAGTTAAATAACAGAGTTCGCATTGTTGTTTCTCTGTTCGTGTTTGTATTTAAAAGGATTGAAGCTCGAGGCCTCTCAATTTCAAGATTTCGGTGCTTGTAATGCATCAATAGGTATCTAAGCGAGGCAGAGCCTCAGTTCAGTTTGAAATGAAATGATGAGACTACACTCATTATTTGGTAATGTGAATAGATAACTATTATTCACAAGACAGAATATTAATCATTAATTATTTATTTATTCACATTTTACAAAAACTACTTTACAAAGTATTATTTAAAATAGTAATATACATATATTATATGTATGTTTACGCCAGATATATGTTTATAAACAAACAAAAACGGGTTTAAATTTTTATTTGAATAAATAAAATCAATTTTTGGTAACTAATTTTAATATAATTGATAATTGTTTATTGTTATTATGCCTACATACAATATTTAGGGACATTAGCAAGTAAGTACTAAAGCAGAAAATTCCTTTTATTTGTGTTTATATATTGACCGTCAAATTCTGTTTCAATTTTTTATTTGCCCCCTGGATATGAATGAAAGTTTATTTAAACTACACGCGTATGTTATTACAACACTAATGGTTGAAGTTACAGAGTAAAAGATGGCCTCAATTCATTTGCATCACATAATTATTGTTACACATCTGTTTATTATACAATTTTCATCAAAATAGTATTAAAGAAGAGGCATAAATTCCACATAGGTATTAAAACTTGTTGTTTAATATCTAGCGGTTAGGTGTTATTCGAGCAAGATACCCTCAAAATTGATAAACACGCTTTAATTACCTTATCGCGCTGTCCACAATGCATAACAGAGATCAAAATCAGCGTTTCGAAATAATATTGGTCAAAATGCAATAAAATTGTGACTAAACGATTCTGATATTCAGAGAGCGAGAAACGAACGGCCGCCTGGTTATTGTCAGCTCTTGTACAGACTCCAAATGGACTGCGCTCGTTCAATTTCGATACTTTCACAACACAATAGACGGGGGTAAGGCGTGTGCACTCACCTGTCAAATTAAAAAAAATCACTTGCATATTGAAAATAATCTGATAAAGGCTCAACGCAAAAGGTATAAAAAGTCAATGGGTTTCAATTTATTGAACTTTTAAGCGGCCTGTGTACGAACATACAGCTATTCGATTAAAATATTTTATAATAGCCTTGCCGGCAATTCCAATAGGCGTTGTATTGTTTAAAATAAAGAGTTCTTTATACCTCACGTGATTATTATCTTTATCCATCTCATTTCATACTTGTAAGAATCTCATAAACACTGTTTAGTAATAGTTGGTTAGATTGCATAGGAAATCGTCATCGTACCACTTCTTTGCTGCAGACGTGGTCATAGTCAAAGTACACGAAGCTTTGTTTATTGAATTTTCTCTGTAGTTTCTCCCGCAATGGGGTCTATTTTACCGAAGCAAAGAAATAGCTTATTTAGAATATAACATTTAAATTAACTTATAATTTTGTTTCAATTTGAAATGATTATGCAAAAAGATTAGCTATTGTTACAGTAATAATTCAATCGATTTTGTTTCACATCCTTATTATCCTTATTTATCATTATTCACATAAAATCTAGTGTCACGCTACAGTAAAAATGATAAGGATATTTTACTTCGTAACAATTTTTTGAATTTAGAATTTTTGCTGGCTACCTCACTGACAGGTTAAAGTTAAATCCGACTTCTGCTATCATTTGCTATTAGTAGACATTAAGTTAGCTGAAGCATGTAGATGGCTGGGGCAGTAGTCTCTGAACGACATATATTTTTCGATTCAGCGATGACTGCGTCGGATGGTTGCTGTTTTAATTCTCGAGTACCCAAAGAAAAGATCCGCTTTCATGAAAAGTTACCATTTCAAAACTCTACCTGTTTGTTTAGGTTTTTTTTTAAAACCCGTCTCATCATTAACGAAAGGACGAGCTGGCCGTAACTTGTTATTAATATACTAATTTATACATTCCGTACCATTACTACTTACCAGAAATTCCCCACAAACAATCACCCCATCGTGCCAAACTCTCACCAACTGAGCTTTACTCAAAACATAACTATCAGTTTCATGATATGCAACGTTCAATCGCACTTAATATATCCCTAGTAATAGTTAAAACTTAATTCTATCTACAAACATACTCGGATATGTTTGGACGAATGTTTACTTAAATAAAAATCTATCCAATGACTTTCAATGAATCCAGAACGATATAAATACGTTATGTTTGACGTTGTAAATAAGATTATCTTTCACTGTGTTTTCATTTTGCCCGACAGACACAGTGTCTTAATGGATATGAACCAGTGGAAAATACATTGTTACCTAATTATTTTCAAAATAGTGTGTAAAAGTGTTATAATGAGCTGTATAGGCGCCAACGGCGGTACCGTATTTTTATATAAGTATATTGTTCGCTCTAACGTACAGTAGAAGCTCCTTATTAGCGGGTGATACGTTCCAGAAATATGCCGCGAATACAGAAACCGTGAATATGGGATGGTGGTTTATATGGAGTTATAGGGGATACGTTCCTAGGCGACGAAATAAAAATAGCTTAAAAAGTCGGTTTAATTCAAACTTTTGACC
>DWQT01002898.1:0-13315 GCA_018244895.1 Myscelus amystis hages | reverse complement strand
TTGAATAGGTAAATTATATATTGCGGTCTTATATGATTGGATGATTTTCAATGTAAGAAGTTGTTCATGTACAACATTCGCATAATAATAGCATTATGTTTATATAAACCAACTGATATGTAGTTCTCATGTACCAATGCTATACAGTTAAAATAATTTCTATGCCGCTAACTAAGCATTTATCAGAGTAGCGCTTAGCTTGCAGCGAACATTAATTGCATTCCGGGATGCATTGAAATGGGTATCATAGTTTATACGTCTAGCCGGTATGGCTAACAATTTTTAAGTCAGTTTAACACGATTCTGTAATAATCGTGTATATTTGAAAGACGTTTAGAAAATTTCTGATTTCAATTTTTGTTTAAATTTACAAATAAGTAATATTGTGTTTGTAACTTGATTTCGAAAAACTTTGAAAAACTGGATGTCCTTTACATTGAATTTTAGCACAATCGATGAATACGGGCAGCATTTGTATTGAAAATTATACCTAATCCACCTACTGGAACAAGTAGCAGTTATATGAAATTACGCATATTTTATTTGTAAATTCACGTTGGAATATAAGTACATACATAAGTCAATGTCTGGTATTCACTTAATGACCAGACACAGGGAATACGACCGTTTGACGGTAACATCAGTGTTCTGACATCGATATATCGCTAATGGTAATTACGAATGAACTCTTGCCTCACGATTAATTTGAATTGAATATCAGTACATAATGTAAGAACCGAGCAATCATTTCATTTAAGTATTATAGGAGTCTTATGGTCTAGATATTTAAATATGCTTATAGAATACTTGACTTTACAAATAAACAGTAATGGATAACTTTATTTCATTCAAATATATACCTACTTTGCTTATTTTGGGATCAGACAGTAGCCTGTGAAGTTGTCTCAAGATGTTATGACTATTATACAATTATTCAATAAATCTCACTCTGATTTAGTCTTACAGTTTTATAACATTATCAATTATTTATCAGTGGTTATTTTTGAAAAAAAAAAACAATTCAAAACTAATGTGAGCAATCGATGTGTAAGAAATGTAACTCAAGCATTTCAATGGTTATATTTATCATCAATCAAGATTTCATACTGAATACTATGATAGCTTTTGCAGATATTTATATTAGCTCGCTCGAGTGCACAATGCACTGACGCAGCGTAACAAACAATGCAACAATATCTGCAAACAGATAAATCATAACGTCAGCGGCATATCGCGCGATAACGCCCGCCATCAGTACATACGTAGATATTAAGTTGAATTTAAATTCTATAACAATGCTTCAGTAACAGAATATTAATCTGCATATTAAAGCGGCTTACTCATGTTGCAGCTAGTAATGACAAATGGTATCTATTTATTACAAATTCTATTCTGACAGCATGATAGATAGCGAATAATAATTAGTAATATACTAAAAAACGATATTAAGATTAAGGTGTAAAAGTAAGGCTCCGCTTTAATACGAATACGCACTGTATTCTAGTAAAGGTTAGAGAGTTGTTGATTGTTTATTATGTATCCCACCGCTGGGCACGAGTCTCTCCCGCCTCCCGGGTACATTGCGAATATACTTATTACACGACAACAACCTTCTTCCTACCTACTTCAATTTTTTTTATATCAATTAAATGTAACTGAAAAATGATTAGCCGGTATTTCTTCGGGCAATGAAAAATTTGCGCGCAGTGCGAATCGAACCCATAATCTCCGGCGTAGCATTCAAGATCACCAAAAAGTAAAAACTAAACTAAACTGAGATATTATATTATAAGCATTTGCAAGTAGGTACCTACTTGGATATGAAAGCGCTCTACAGCGTCGCGGCATAAATATTCCGATGTTGCTTTTACAAAGGGTGGAACGAAAAGCTCGTTTGTCAGTTTACAATACTGAGGAATTTAATGAAATAGGTATTCGGTGGCGACGTTTTCAATTTGCGAGAGAACATGACCACGGTCGACAATGACAAGTGTAATTGCCCGGGGTCGCACATTAACGGGCCGAAACTCTGTATGTTGTTACACTAGTGTCGTAAAGAATTTTACACGAATACACGAAACTCTGAGCACAAATGAAACATGAGAAAATTGTTTCGAAACAACCTTACCATCAAGCTTTTTATGAGCGAGTTTGAAATTTTACCACACCGTACATTTTTTTTTCTTACATCGCGAATTGCGCACACAGCGAATGAAACTTTGTCCTGGCTACTCACAATACGTATCCGAACTTTGAATTTTATTGCAAATTTTCATTTTTAATCTCAGACTCTTTTTGCTGGAAAACGGATTCAATTTTTTTGGGCCAGCCGTAGAATTTCACGTTGCTTGCTGAAAATGGTGTTAACGGGAAAATATTTTAAAGCAATGAATGCGTTCACTTCTCATAATTACGGAAACCTTATAACTTCTACCTCGCATTTATGTTACAGAACAGTAACCTCGAAGCAGAAATGGTCATTGCAACTCACAGTTTCAGACGAGGTAGCTTACAGGGAGGGATGTAGGTCTATTAATTACAAATATTAACGTAATGTGCTCTAAGAGTGATGCTTTGAAATGTAGATATACGTATTTAAAAGCGATTAATTAACGATTTAAAACAATAAACATAGGGCGTTATGAGAGAGATCAATATTTTCAACGGCTCACCTCGCACATTTGTAACTGGAACAGTCTTCTCTCCTTCTCCATTTCATCTGCGATCTCCGCTGACGTCACCTCACTCCGAATGAGACCAGCTTCCTTCGCCTGCGACTTCTTCTCTTTCTCTATTTTCAGGTACTTGGACTCGTAGTCTTTGGACGCCTTGTCGAACGGCCTCTTGAGATCGCCTCTCACCCCGCGGAGGTCGCCCTTGAGAAGGCTGTCCACTGGAAACATCACTATGTTGTTTATGTTCTGCATCTGCGGAAAAAATTGGATCTCGATTAGTAAGGAAAATGTTTACAATCATATCACCTGTTTGAATAAAATAATTAATCATCACTGCCTATAACGGTACCTAAATGCTAACATTGTGAAGAAAGCAGCAGACTTTTGAGTGCTTCATGATGCACTAAAAATAGCTTTAAGTTCTCTCATTATCAAAGAGGATTCGTGTCCAACACTGGAACGGTAAAAAAACAGTTCTTTCTATTATGTTTCTATAGTGAACTAAAACTAAGTATACAATTTAAACAGTATCCCCCATAGTATGAATCACTTTGTGGTCGATGCTGGCGGAATTTCGGATGAGCCTGGGCGTATCCGTCCGCGCCGCCAGACGACTTGGTGGCGCCGTAGGGATTTTCATAACTATCAGTCCAATGTACCTACGCCCTTTTTACGTGTTTACTACTGAAAATAGATGTAGAAGTTTAAAAATATCATGTAGGTACATCGACACCAAATTTATCTATCTGAGCCGAATTTAAATGAATCGATAATTTGGTACATACATTTGTTAACGATCAAAATTGGCGCCGTTCGTCGAAACTTGCGCAAATTTGTTAGTGCGAAGTAAAAGCCTCAAAATGTCCCTTTACTGGATACTATTTCTCGCTGCAAATTAACGTTATACGGTTCAAACTGGTGTGGAGGTAGCGAAACCAATTTCGAATTTCAGGTGGCGACTGGTAAGTCAAACTGATCCAACGAACTTAGTTAATGGACTTTCTGAACTATGCGCGTCAGCTTGTTGCATTAGAACGTGGTTGATAAATAACAAAAATTACGTACAATTTTGTCAATTTCCCATTGACGGTTAAATTCTGCCCAAAAACATTTCAATTTGAATGATATTTTACAGATAGTAATAAAAGGAAAGAAATACTCGTATGATGTGGTATCTCTCGAAAAAGTCAAAAAGTTAAATAAAAAAGTAACGGAAAAAGTCTTCCTTGCAGAGAATAATAATAGAAAGTGTAAAATACGACATGGGTGTTATTTTCTTGAAACGCATATTTTCACAAATGGCTGGCATAAAGTAAGTAGATGGCTATGTTCAATTGTAGCTGACTTAATTTTGAACAAAATATACAAAGCACTTACGCATGAAGAAGTATGCGTATGTAAGGTAAAAGTCCCTGACTGCGAGAATCCTAAGAAAACCCGTCGCCTTCCCTACACTGATGCCGAGTTCTGCGTGCACTCCGCGCATGGGAGAACGTGGCATCTTGCGAAACCACAGCATTCCTGTAGTGTCAACGTTTGTTTACATCGCCTTTCATACCCCGCTTCGAGCCGCCTTACAACATTATTTTAATAGAGCTAACCGTTCCGTGCAGTCGGTAATGCACCGCCCGAATAGGTGCCGACACCGTGAGCTGAATAGCAACGCAAGTTGAGCAATCTTAGTGCTCATGTCGCATGTACCAGAGCAGCGACGGAGACCGTGACCTGGAAATATTGCGACGTCAAATTGATGACAAAAACCCACCGACAAATTGTCGCCCTCTACGATCCGACGGCCCGGTAACGCGAGAGGAATTGGCCAAACTTATAAGACAACATTCTTGCAATTATTGTTTTATACGACAAGCAGTTTCACTAGTAACGCCATCTGTACCGCTTATGTGATTAAAACGTGGCTTTCCGTGGAAATTAGATATTTTTCGCGATTAAAAAGTAACCTACGTCATACATTAGCCCTTTAATTGTCTCCATACCAACAATTACATCGATCCATTGGCCCGTTTTTACGTGAAAAAAAAACAAACAAATACAATTTCGCATTTATAACATTATTATAGTATGGATTATATCATATCCTGAAACACATTCTTTAATCGTTTATTACTGCGCATAGATGTAATCGTAAAACGCGAATAAATTTAATATGAAGTTAGGTATCATTTTGCAATACGCTGTCACGGAAAGCGAAACCGCTTGGAATATAATTGATCACGTCGACTAGCTGCCATGGTTAATCGCACGTGTTTACGAGCTGTTAATCGCGTGCGAGCTATTGTGTTTCGATTGTGCCCGGGATCGCTATAGTGCACCGCATTGCATTAAAGTGGCGACGCGGAACTAAGCTTTAAAATAATAACTTGCAGACCCTGCCACGCGTTGCTGTGGCATGCTTGTAATGCGTTCAATTATTATTTTCAGAAAAGTTGGACTCATTTCCAGAATTCTCCTCAGGATAAGAAAATCGTTATGTTCCCTCCACGGAATTTTCTAGATTGAAACTCGGCTGTTTCGCAACATACACAAATCGGAATTAAAAACTATTTTATCGCTTAAATGGAAACAAATAAAAAAAATGTAAAATCTGATACGTATACGACTTAAAACCGAATAGAACGAACGGTGCATGTTAATCGGGGGTGAGCTATTTCATTTCGCGATAGTCGTAAGGAAAGCGAAACCGCTTGCAGTCGATCGCGTCGATAAACTTCCATGGGCAATCGAGCGCGATTAAGAGCTGTTAAGAAGCTACGATGGTAGCATCGCGTGCTCGGCTTCGTTACGGTTGCGGTCGCGACCAGCTGAGTACACTGCATTGATCCTTTTTTCACCCTTTCAGTAGTCCACTGCTAGACCGGGTGTCCTCTCATAGTGAGAGGGAGTTAGGCCATAGTCCACCACGCTGGCCGAATGCGGATTGGTTCACACACCTCAGTAAATCTTATACAGTTTAAACATCTCTAAAATTTGTGCAGGTTTCCTCACGATGTTTTCCTTCATGCTAGTGATATTTAAATTTTTGTTACGCACGTAACAAGTTACAGGTGCGTGCCAGGATCGAACTCAGGACGATCCGGAGTGAGAGGGTTTTCAAACCACTAGGTTATCACTGCTCTGATTCATGTATCGGCAACATTTCTGTTCTTTAGATACGACATCACACTAACAAGGTCTGATGTGCCTTGACAATGGTCTAGTCTAGTAGTGCTTTTATGAAAGTACCTACTTAAAGGCTCTCCATTGTGAAGCTTTCGTATGAAGAGCTTATTTAAATTACTTTTACCGTAGGGCTTTATGTATTGTTACAAGACCGTTCATGCTAACGTTGTGAAGAACAATGGTGTCTACAAATATATACCTACATACGAGTACATATATTATGCATGTAGTTTTATTTGAAAAAATAGTTGTAGATGTAGATGTAGTTTTATTTGAAAAAATGCTTATCGAATATGATCTTTTTTTAAATCTAGTACATTCATATTAGTGTTCATTAGGCTAGCAGATATTATAGTGTATTTTTTCTTTAAACAGATTTATTCATTTTAAAAACAGTAAATTACTTCAAGATATCCCGAAAATATTAGCCTGTTATATTACAGATACAGTACGTTATTGTACATCAAAATAAACTAATCACAACTATGCTATTCAAATGTAGTGTGCTAATATTTTCTTACTACTATCGTTACGGTGGGTCGTTAAGTACGTTGGAGGGTAGTTGAACAACTTTCAACACACGACCCGGCCACTAAGGTGTAGCTCCGGCGATGCGCACTGAAGCTGCGTACTGGAGTGTACTCTAAGTCTCTTGCAGCGGAGAGATCAGGGTTGGGATTTACAAAGTTTACTGGCAAGAATTATAATGTACAAATCTCTATATTAATATGTGAAGAGAAAACTTTGCACCCCTTTTTACGGTTTTTCTGCACGGAGGCGGGTGAGATTTGACAGAGTCGTAATTTATACGAACGAGGAGTACAGAAATAGCTTTTGTAACAACAATATTAGAAAACGAAAAGAAAGTATAGAGGAAAATCGATTTCGGTATATGGTGTATTGTAGCGTATGACTGACAAATCCTGAGCGCCACCGTAATTTTCATTCAATTAAACCGAGAACATAACAACATCCTTTTAATAATGACCGAGTCAACCCCTGTTCACCCCGCTGCGATGTCCGAGAAGGGTTTCATTGTCCACGACCCTCTGTCCCGGGGCGACCCGAGACCCGTCTGCTAGTGTATCCACTCCATTGATTTCACAATCGTCTGTCTATAAATTATGTCGCCGAGCAGAATATTGTTTTCTAAAATTTTTATTACTTCCTTTTTAATTGTTCGACCTGTACAATTTGTTGCGAACTTTTAAACGATAGAACGTAGCTTATGTTGGTAAATAAATAATTTAAACACTTCATGGAAACATTTTATTATCTCGTTCACTAATCAAGAAATGAATTATAAGGATCTTTGCATATTTTTCAGTACTTGTTTTTAATGTCCAACTTTAAGTAATTAACTATGGTTTCTGTCAATGGGTAGCAGTACAATGTGTGAACATAAAAAAAATTATAAATTACTGAAATGCTCAAATAAGACACATCGCATAATTTAATAGAGCTTTATGTCCGACTGTATTAAGATTTATATTCCTATACCTGCGCCTAATCTTTATTGATTGCCTCTGGACTACGACACAACCTTATCGTTTTACATACGAGATAATCGGCTGTCAGCATATGAACGAGTACGTTCTAAGTTTGAAATCATAACTAATTTATTGTTAACATTTTCATACATTAGAATTCTAAACTATAGCATTACAACTAAGAATTAACGGTAAATGAAAAAGAAGGTACTAGAAAGACTGATGCCTCATCATTACTCAACCATTTCGACTAAACAGTGTTAAGATCCGCGTTATTTACGATAACATAACAATGATCATTGCTGAGCACGCGCTAGGGATCTAGGTTCGCTATTGTGTGTAAATCGCTCGTCAGCACGGCGTAGTGCAAGCCATTTGATATCAAGAGCAAAAAGCTTGTTTCCTGCAAGGTTACCTCTTGTTACTACGTGCTTTATTAACATTTACAATTACAATAAGCGTTTACTAGCTCCGTTTCTATCGGCTTAATAATAGAACCTATTAGACAATCCACTTCTTGATTATTGTAAAACACAAATTATTCTTACTTATTCAGTATAACAGTGTTTAGGCAATTTCTAGGCTAACATGCTGTATGTGAGGCTACATATCGTTTACCGTTACATGAAACCATAAACAAATGCAAGTCTATAAACGTTTAAAAAAAACTAGATTGTAGCGATAAATATGTAATCCGTTTAAGTCTTCAAACTGGCAACACTTCGTAAACATTCCATTGTTCGGTGCCCTTATAAGATCAACTGTAAGTAAAAACACTAACAATAGGCACCAATAATGTCAATAGGGACTCATAATTTTGAGTACTCTCTAACCTAGTTCGGAAATTGTTAACATGAACATCGCACTTGGTTCTGCTGCAGAACAGCAGTATTGACCTTATTGTATTACGGTCGCACTTCAGTACCCAGTAAATATATCTACAGTCAATATACTCTGGGGTACTATCACATCTTTGAATAACATTTATGTTTTATATATAAAGAGTAAGTATGTACGATTAGGTCCATTAGCTGCAACGCCCACTTATTATGTCACCTTATCAGCACACTAATATTGTCTTCGGGTTATCAATAGATGACCTGGCACATAGTAATGAGTTTATCGATACAACGGCAATGACTTGTTGGCAACACACACACACACACACTTGGCCAACCTTTACCAAGGTTGGGTTCGTGTTGGCAGTTAGCTAACCACCAAAAGATACTGATCTATTCAACAGCACACTATCGGCGAAAGTATATTAAGGTAACATCCTCTGCATAAAGAGATACAATTCAAGTTTATAGGTAGTTTATCTTTACATAGTATAAAACAAAGTCGCTTTCGCTTCCTGTCCCTATGGATGCGTAGATCTTTAAAACTACGCAACGGATTTTATGCGGTTTTTTTAAATAGGTAGAGTGATTCAAGAGGAAGGTTTGTATGTATAACAATTTGTTAATGGCAATAAGTAAAAATCTAGTATATGAATTTGGATATTTCAAAGATAGCAGGAATTTTTCACGGTATAGGGAAAGGGGGAGTTGTTTTACTCCGAATTCAACGCGTTCGAAGCCGCGGGCATAAGCTAGTTTAATACTAAATCGAGTTCAATGCAAGTGCGGTTTGATGTAGTTTCTTTTTGCCAAACACGGACGTGCACGAAACAATATGTGGAGCGGAAAAGAAAGCAAGGGCCGTGGGCTAAACGTAGGTACTCGTATGTTTTATTGAAATTCTCCAAAATATATAACAACTTTACATGTTCAATACATTATATATAATATCTGTTTTGTTCAACACAATACAGATTAAGGTTTACTACAGACGAAATAAAACTTAACTATATAATTGTTATAACAAAATGAAGGGAATCATCAACCTCATTAGATCACATTTAAGCGTTTAAAATAATAAACCCAACCCCGTTTATATTATGCCCACGTGACACAAGTAACGAGTTAAAAGGTCTACTCGATGAATATTTTATAAGGTCCCCGGGCGAGCTCTTCACGTGTCGCTTTACGTGACACACTTTGCATGACACGTATGAATAGCGATTAAGTTTATAGTTCATAACATTTTAATTTTTCAACCATTTTAGTTTTTCAACTACGAGTATTTTAGTTTTTCAACTATTTTTGTTTTCAACTATTTTTGTTTTCGAACAATTTTAGTTTTCGAACAATTTTAGTTTTCGAACAATTTTACCAGGTAATACCCGTATCTTAAAAGCGACACTTATTTTTCATTATTTTTTATTAAAGCTTTCGAATTACGCTACGAGCACATCTAGTGTTGAAGTCTAGCATGGAATAACTGTAGCTGCCTATTTGTATACTTATTTCCTGTAGGTAACGAATAGCATTTTTTAAATACTAAAAGGATATACATACATATAACAAATAAATAAATCACGCGTATCTATTATACATAGTACTCATAGATATAAGAAAGCCTAACAAACAAATCATATACCACAGCATATTTAGTAATGAAAGTAGTTTAAAGTATGATCGTAGCCGAAGGAAACTGCAAAACCGAGTCTCCGAAGAACAAAAGGGCTTTCTCAAAGAGGGGCTCTTGAACCTAGCAGTTTGCGCACCGTACAATTCATTTCTTTGTAATAAATGGCAAAGAAACAATTGCCCCTTTCATTTAAACTACGTTAATAGTTGGCGTTCTTGGGGCTGAAACATAGGACTACCAACTTAAAATTATGCTAAACCGCTTGCCAATTTGAGGTAGGTATAGTTGTGTTAATTATTAAAATTATTTTCTTTCACTGTCTCAGAAGGACCAGAAGTACATATATTATCTTCTTAACGTACATATATTATATCTTAACTTATCAATTTATTCATAACACATTTACGGTAATTGGGATCATTATAAGAAAAACTGAATACACAGAACTGAGAATATGGTAAGTAAAATTGGTAGATCATAACTATAACTCAAATATGCCAGGACGAAAATTGTATCCAGATAATAATCATTATTATTATTATTACCACCAGTGAATGAGATAATAACATTTCACCTAGTATACCTTACTTATTCACCAAACCCACTCATTCAATTCCTACAAGGTCTTTAAAAAAATATTATAGCTAAAACACGATCCGTTCGAATTGAATGATTCACCCGTTCACTTGAGCATAACTTGTGGATCACTTGCAGATAAAGATCGGTGAATGAGAATGTGCGGGGTGACGCAACCGTCGCGTGGCGCATCTGTCGCGACACAAGTCGAGGATACTCGAGATGATAACGCGCTAGACGAAAAAGGAAACAGAACAAAAACTGCAAGTCGGGTCTCCTCATGCGAGTCGTAACAAGCTGTCTAGTCATTGTTGGGTAATGCGTCAGGTCTCGTTCAGTACTCGCAAACCCATCGTACTTTGTTAAGTCTTCAACGAAGTGTGTCGACGCCGAAACGCTTTTCGTTTCGAATATCGCGAAGTTGGTGTAAATTTAACGTCTGTTGAATACCATAGGTGTTTATTTTGTCCATTTTACGTTTACTTGTATTCATTTAAAGTACACTACTGCTGTTTATGAATATATTATTGACAATTGTTACGCAGGTAATCGTATTATTTGATAAAATTACAATTAAATCTAACCACAATACCGTAGCTACCGGTTTTACCTGTAACATTGTTTCTGTTTTAACAGTGAAGTAGAATACATTGTAGTATTGTAATAGTACTTATTGATTTTCTGATAGTCGGGATACAATCGTGATCGTAAAGCATTCATTTCAAAAGGTGACGGTATTTTAAATTTTTTTGCTTCCTTACGGATCTCATAAAGTGACTTAACTCATTACTAATAAAGTAGGTACTTTACCTTACTAATTACATTACTAATAAGGCACTTCAAACTACTACTGGATGCTGCTTAATTGGAAGAACTGAAATAATTTTGAAAATTGTTACAGTCAATATTCTAAGATGTACGAAATGTTATACATAAATAAGCGATGCTAACAGATTTTTAAGAGATATGTATGTGTCTCGTTTAACTGAATTGCAACATATTTGGCGAATGTTATTAAGCGATTGTGGATGTAGTTGTCGATTGACTCTGAAATAGCGCCCAGTATGCTCAAGGGGTTAATTTGGGTAAGGACAGCTGGCCAGGTGGTACCAGTGTGATGCAAATACAGGAAAACAATGTCAGCAATGTCGTAATATTGGCACAAGCCCTCGCTGAACTCAACAGGTGAAGCGCCTCTCGAAACACCTGCATTGAAACTGAGCTGGGATTCCCTGCGCTACACAATTTGTTGCCAAAATGTGACCCGTGGCGTAAACAGCGAACGCTTTCAAAGGACAAAGGATTCCGAGGGCCGTGTCAAGGGCGTGCCAAGGATTCTGCGCAGTCGTGGCTCGCGGCGAGATGACGACTGAATAACACACAGCAGGGAATTAGAGCGAGGTTCTTTCGCTCCCCCTCTACGATGGTCAACTGTGCCGGTTATTGATATTGTAAATACGAATAAAATTTATTTTACTTTTCACATTGTACTATCGATGTAAATCGAATTGCAAGACCTTCACTGACATTTGCCTTTCTTGCATATTTTCATTCAAAAAGTGAAAAAATCATTAAGTAATAAAATTAGATATTCTATTTTAATTCTTACTAACTTTAACCCAGCGAAGGCTCTTAGTATCTTTTTGTCGTTATTAATGGTGAATCTATAAATAAAGGCTATGTATAAATAGTTATCATTTTCATTTGTCTTTTAAAAAAATTATCAATTTCAAATAATTTACATACGTTCTGTATGGATTTTGCGAAATTTCAATTCAACAACAAAAATAATTCTCGTCTCCACATACACGAGTGAACATAATCATACATGAACGTGAGATGATGAGTACAATAACAACATAATAAACATAATAATCTTGAATCATAAAACTAAGGTAAACACAAATATAATTGCAATGTTAAGAATAATACTGGCAAGTCGTAATTAACGTACTTGTAATTTCCAGTGGAGTGCAGCGAAATGAAATTTGTATGCCGGCGTCGCGCCAGGCGCAATTGGTTCTGGTCGTTTGGATCTAACATAATACGCTTAGAAGATTAAAAAAAAAGTATTACCGCCATAATAAGACGGATTGGTGTTGGTTTTAAATTTGGAACATCTCACAATTTTCTTTAACAGAGTGAAAATTTGTACAGAGTTTTGTAGCTTACATACATTCATATTCATTCATTACACTTATCAGTGAGCCATGAGTCTGAACAGCTTTATAATTTGTTTATAACCTTTCGGCGCTTCTGTTTGTTTTATACATTTTAAGAAAATGGCAACTATCCATGTTTAATTAGCTGCGAACCGAATCGCCTAGTGGAACGCAATAGTCGCCGCATTCTCCAACGTACAAAAACGATAATGACGAAATCATTTCTTTTGAATGTGGATAAAATCTGAAAAATTACACGTCAAAATTTTTTTTATATTTCAAATGTCAATACGTACTTTGTAAAATCAACGTAATTGAGCATATATTAAAGAAAAAAAAATAATTGTCAAGCATCGTTTATTGTCTTTAAATAACATCATAAAATCACGATTGTAGCAAAGCAAAATGTTAATGTACGTACAATCATCCAAAATACATGCGCAAGTGTTAAACGTCTAAATAGACAACGAACACGGGACCACCCTGACCTATTTAAACTACAATCGACGGCTGCGCCCACGCGCTTCGTCTGCGTCCAGTCAATCTACGCTTGACAAGCGTATATTTCTATCAATTAGTACCTCACAAAAAAAAAGTTACACGGTAATGTAACACGGTATCGAATATAAAAATGTTAATTTAAATTCACAAACATCTGACAGTTAACAAAATGGTTAAGTTTCATTACTTGACTGGCCTCGTGGTCGAGCGGTTAGACACCCTGACTGTGAAACCGGAGGTCGTGGGTTCGATTCCCACCCAG
>DWQT01002897.1:0-13316 GCA_018244895.1 Myscelus amystis hages | reverse complement strand
GACACGTTTAGAACACCAAGCAACAACTCCCTCTCTCCCGCCTCAAACCGAACTGTCAGCTGTCAGTTGTCACTCGGACTGTGACGTGACCTCCTATGCCCGCGTTCATATAGTCTGTACGACTACAATATTGTATCAATGTTATTACTAGACTTGTAACCAATCCAATATTCCTCTGCTAGGTGCTAGATGGCGTGGCGGACGGTTTTATAGCGTTGCGGGAGATCAAGGAGATACCGGGCACCCTGAACGGCCTCTACCTCTGGTTGGCTCAGAGGTTGTTCCACGGGCGACGGTTCACAAAGGTGAGTGGTATACTTGACGTTTTATAATCGCTATTGGACGGAGGACTCCACGGTTGTATCACATGTTGAAGTGTAGTAAAACTATGTGTTTACAGAGAATAATAGATTGAAATTGTACATGAATAAAAACACCAATACATATAGACAGGGTGTACATCACAGCGTACCAAATGTAAAAAATATGGATTCCTGACACGATTCTGGTGCTTGTAGCGTTGGAATTTTTCATCGCTTTTCTCTCGGGTTTGTCCAATTTTTTATGCGTTTTATTTTTACAGATTTTGCTAGTATTTCAATACTAGTGCACAATGCAACATGAATATTAAAAAAAAAAAACCCTAATATTATTGATTTTCACGAATAACAGCAATGGATTAAAACAATGTATAAATTCGCTATCAGCTGTTCGACGTTCGGGCGATGGCAATTGTTCACAATGCATTGAGCGCTCAAAAATGACCAGCTCGGGGACCAATAATTTCCGAGGAAAATTGTTGAATTAATTTTTGTGAATAGTGTCACACATCTACCATTGACGTCTTCGGTACGCTGTGGTTTACACCCTGTATATTAGAGCGCGGAAGATTTATTTTCATCGTGAAATAAAAAACAGCTTAATTTTGATTCATATTATATTAAGTCATACAAGAACACCATTCGCTACTACATCAAACTCGTTGCCCGAAACAATAAACTTTGTATTACAAACGTATTATAAAAATGCATTAAAACCATAAACACTGACGTCATAGCTCACAGTCGACAACGGTGACCATAGACAATGCTGAGCTAACAGATATTACAATACATAAAATATAATACAGTAAATTAATGCTATATTTTATATTAAAAATTACTGCGACAATACAATGGCTAAATTCCACTAGACACATTTGTAAAGTTTGACTACACTAGAGAAGAATATAAAAGGGTATCATATATCATCTAAATATAGATTATTGAATTTTAGTTATATAATTAAATTTAATGAAATATCAACATAATTAATAAGTACGGGTAACAAGAAACATATTCGATGGAATTCAAAAATCTGTTTACTTATACGCGACATCCTTGTCTATTGTATTTAAAATCCTCATTGAGCGACAGAGACAGACTACCGCGAGCGAACCAGTTTAAACCATCGACGTATTAAATGCTATTTCGGCGTATCACCGTACAGACGTTGAAAATCTAAACCTCGCTTACATTGAGCGTTTTAACCGACAGTCGCTAGGAGAAGTTTCGCTACATCCTCCCGCATCGACCTCGCTGCCAGCATCATGGTCACACCTGCACTGCTCGCCGCGATCCTCGCTCGCACCAGAACGGGCGCTCCGCCCCTGAAGATCCCCCCGCCTCTGATCTCTTTCACCGCTTCGCCTGATATGGAGCCTCTTGGCAGACCTAGGTGCTCGCATACCGCTCTAGCAGCCTCGGCGACATCGTTCTGTGTCAGAACAAACGTGTCGCTAGCTTCCGGCACACTGGAAGCTCTGTCCCAATTCGTCTCCCAATCATCGCCGCCGATTCTCCCGCGGAGCTGATCGGAGCACCCTATCTCAAACTCCTCCAGAGGGTACGAGTCGGCGTACCCGTCTCCCGGATCCGGGGCCCCGGTGTTGGGGTCGCAGTCGTGTACGACGAACTCTAGCACAGCGCCAAACGTGCCCAGACTGTCCAAAAACGCGCAGGGGAATTCAACTATAAGGAAAACGCTTCCCGGCTTATCGTATTCCAGCTTTTGGCACGGGAGAATCGATTTTATCTCGTATTCCGGAGGCATTTCCAGTCTCACGTGAACCTGCTCCAGAAACTGATCGTTCAGGGTGTTGATGCACTCGAACTGCAGGATGACATGTCTAGCGTATATATGCTTGATCAGACGCACCCGGTACTCTGTCTCGGCTTCCGTCAGCTCAATGGGTGCTATGGTCTTGAAGATGGGACCCAGCCGTTCAATCCCAGGGATCTTAGCCAGCTGGTCAGAGTACAACTCCTCAATGGAAGTGGGAACCGGTTTCCTCGCTTCAATTTCCACTATATCCTCCTTCGTTTCTTTGGGCTCCTCGGTCGGAACCGCCATTATATCGAACGGGACATCCGGATTGGCCACCATGTGGTCCCGCAATGCCTTTTCCAGCAACACTGGGTTGGGTTTCGGGACGTTGATGATGTAATCGTTGATAAGCTGCTTGTCTCCGGTGTCTAATATCGCGCTGTAGTAGATCGCCCTGTCGCGCACTTCGTCCTCATCGTCCAACTCGCACCGCGAGAGGAGAACCCTAATGTTCGGGAGGAGTTCTGGTCTCTGGGCGCCGAACTGCGCCACAGCGGACACGGCGGCGGCGCGCACGGGACCAGACTCCAAAATCACTCGGTTGTAAATGAACCTAATGTAGCGCGACGGTTGACGCGATTTTGGACCTTCGCGTCCCAGTAAATGGAGAATACGCACGGCCAGAGCCGTGTGCTCGCAATCCTCGATGAACTCGCACAGATGCGCCAGCCCGGTTTCCTTCGCGTCTGGGTTTTCTTCGACCAGCGCTATGATCGCATCGGCGATAGACGCCTTGTACTCCAAGCCGCCTTCGTCACGCAGCATGCCGGCTAAAAACGCCGCTAACGACTGGTGCTTCCTCGGAAACTTAGTGCACAATCGCCTGATAGCTTTGACCACAACAATTTTGAATTCGTCCGAGATTTCTGACACGAAAGTCGAGATCTGCTTCATGAGTCTGTCCACTGAGCTCTCGGCGCCGGTCGCGAGCAAAGTGGTCACCGCTAAGGTCGCGACGGAGCGATTCGGATCGGAGATCAGGTTTTCCAGATCGACGGCACATGCAGCAACTGCCTTAGGATGTTTCACTGTCAATCGGGCCAGGGTCCGAGCGCCCGCCAACCGGAGCGCAGCCTTCGAAGACCCACAGAACAGCTGCAGCACAGACACCGCCGGGGCCAGGTCTCTGGCCGACTTCCTCAAATTGACAATAGCATGAGCGGCTTCGTATATAACCATCTCACATTTATGCCGGAGACACCCTTCTATGAACTCGATGTAATGCTGCGATGCTTCCGACTCTTCATCTTCAACTAATTGGGCAGCGAGACGGATCAAAAGACAGAGAGCATATGGAGATTTGAGCGGAGTCCTCTCCAAGCGTGCGAAGAGTTTGGCGGTGGACAGTTTGTCGTTCTTCCTCGAACCGGCGACCACACCCAGCGCATGGTATGACACCATTGCATTGTCAGAGTTGATGGCTTCCTGTAAAAGAGGAATGTTCGGTATAATAAATATTTTTTTCTTAGCCTTCTTTTATATATTATTTTCTATTAAATGACAATAGTGATATTTTATTATATTCATAAGTTAAATAAAATTTATGGTATAATTACAGACATGTTAGTAAAGAAACTATCTGTAAGAGATGTTTGAACTGCCTTCATGCCTTTGAGACATTTCAACTATTGTCACCTGATAATAACAATGGAGACTGAGTACTTAAGGTGCCTTTAAATGAACAATTATATTGTTCTGTATCATACTACGTAGAATATTTAAGTGTTAAGAGTGTTGGCGACCTAAATAAATAAATAAAACACCACCAGTGGTCAACCATCCAACTGGTCAAATGTCACTTGACTTCACATAGCAGTTATTTATCCAGAGGTCAACCATCCAAGACTAAACTGACCAGACGTCGCTTAACTTTGCATAGTGGTCGTTTATTCAGAAAATCATCGGTGTCGTTTAATTAACAAAATTCCTTGAATCTTGTAAATGGTAGCTAGGGTAACATTTATGACAGAAATATATTAAAATACCAACTTGAGCGTCATTCGCCCAGCGCCGCACGAGGTCTGGCGCGGTCGTGGACAGATGGAGCGCCGACACGAGCGCCGCGGAGCTGACCGCCGGGTTTTTGTCAACAATCGCTTGTTTCATGTATCTCTCTATGGCCTGCAACATGGAGCTGTCCGTGATGCTACACAGCGCACGGATCGCCGCCGCCCTGTACAAATCTTCCTTCCCTGTCATGTCTTTCGTCAGCGAAGACGTTACAATGATCACGTCTTGTGCGAGAGTACTCAACTCCTTGATACACAGGTACACCATTCTACGTAACATCACATCTTTCGATTGAAACAGCTTTGTGGTCGCGAAGAAAGCGTCCGTCGCTTCTTGCGTCGTCAACTTCTCCCCCTGATTCAGTAAATAGAGGATTTTCGACAAAATATGCGAACATTTTCTAGGGTTCACCGGAGTTTCGTTGAAATATCTCGCTTCTTGCAACACAATCGTTTTGTCCAGGTTTTGGTAGGGCAACGACGCACTCTCCTCTTCCTCCTTCTTGTCGCGCTTTAAAGAGCTCATTTTGAGCTTCTTCTTCTGCGATATTATAAAGTTATACGGTGCCGACGAATACAGTTTTTAATTTACACGTCACTTCGTCCAATGAAGTGAACGAAACAAGAGTAATGTCATTTTGGCATATGCGATCGGATACACTGAGTAAGTTTCAAAGATTCAAATTGTATATTTTTCAGCTAACAGGAATCCAATTATTAGTAGAAAATAATACTTAAAACTTTATTATTATTGAATATTTTAGAAAATATGTATTATTCAGAATAGTATTGGTTACTTTATATTCTATAAGTTATTTTAATTTTCTTTATGTAATTTGATGTCTTGTTTACATGTTGTCGTCGCCTATAATTATTCTAGCACTTACCATTTATTTTTTGGAATGTTTATTTGAAAATGTAATGGTGTATAGAATGTTGGTGACCTTAAATAATTAAATAAATAAATAATACTACTAAGAAGCATCGGTAACATGACTAATTAATGCAGTAATCAACCTTATTATACTGTTATCGACAATATCTAGTCAATGTAATCAACAGTCGAAGATCTCTTCTGTTATACCTATATTTTTTTTTAATTCAACCGTTAAATAAAGTATGATCCTATAAAACAATGCGAGGTTCATTTCGAACCGTTATCGAAAGCCAACTCAGAAACATACAAGTATACTAGATGATACTTATAGGCATTTTTATAAACAGACTTAACTTTTTTTACAGCCATTATAAGATAGTTGAGGAGTCAGGTCATTCTACCCGCCGTATCAACCAAGACTTCAGTGCGCTATTATAATATAGGGGAGAAATGAAAGTCATTTTATATAAATATTTACACTTTATTTAGTTTGATTGCTCACTTCGAAGCAATCCGCATATTGCTATATTTAAAAAAAAACAACCCAAGTACATTGATACAAAATTAACAATATTCAAGAAATCATTGAAATATAACTCGACAAGTTTAAAATAAAATTCGCGTCACTTTTAAATACAGCAATATGTTTCACCTTGGACCTTGAAAAATTAAGATAGCTATATACATCAGTCATACAAAAGGACGTGGGAAACGCAATACACACACATTCATGGCCATACTAACGTAAAATTTTAGAACGCAAGACAGAAAAAGCATCGCAGACTAAAAACTTTGCAATAACAAAACGCCGCGCGGGGCGTTCAAAATTGATTAACTTCGCATTCCACTATATTGTTCTGAGGTGCAAAAAAATTAAAAAATAAATAATTATTTCTGTTAAATGATCAATAAATATCTATCACCGCCATAAATACGATTGAATGAATATAAACGCCAATATATTTTTATATATTTAAACTGATTAGCAACTAACTTCAGACTGATGTTTCGAGACTGCAACCGCTGCAACTTCACACTGTTGCTTTAAAAAATGACGAATATTAAAATTTCACTCTCATCATTTTTTCATAACGCGCCTAAAGAAGTATAACTTCAATAAATATAATAATACGAAAGGCATGTCTAAGTGTTGGCATGAAATTCCTTTTGAGGCATTCCTAGAGCAATAGTCCATTGCATTCAATTCCGCGCTACCCGCCTGCGGCTGTGCATACAATCCACAGATATCCTGTTTCCTAGATACTGTTTTATGAACAAGTTTGTGCGTTCAAGAAAGCAGTAATAAAATAGTGCTATACGTTCCTAAAGTATTGTATCAAGCATTAGTTCGAATCTGAATTCCTATTTCATTCATTATTCATGACACTAATGATCTTATTTCAACATTATTATCCGATAAAAAAAAGTCAGGACATAATAAAGTTAAATGTTCATTACTCTGTAACGTTGTTTTAATAGACCGTTTTAATTTTTCAACTCGTTTTGTAAAGTTGGTAAGAAATTAACAAAACCTTCCGGAAGTCAGACGCAGAAACGCTTCGGTTTTAATTTCATTTTCCGCTTTAAGACTTTGAGACGCGTATTATAATGAGCGTAATTTTGTTTCAGTTTGTAAATTGTTTAATATTTATGTAATGGATCTTAGATCTATTTTATGGTCTTGATATAAAACAAGAAAACATCATTAAAATTCCTATCTAATCATAAGCCTTTCCAACGACCTTTCATTTAAGTATGTCATTAAAATTTATTGTTACATAGGCCGTGGGCCATAAACACATGCCATTAGCTTTTTAATACAAATGCAATTAAGTAAATTAAAACCCGCTGCATCCGCGCTCAGGGTTTCGTCAAAGGCTTCTCTTTAATTAAGTGACACTTAACACTTTTTATCGGCTCGCGCCCTAAACAGACATTTTCACTTCACACTATTTTCAGCCCTAAAACGTTTACTCAAAGCATTAATATAGAGTGGAGACACATTACGGTGCACCATAGTGCATTTGCATGCGCGCAAACCGGTTTTACATCGTATTTATTTGTCGAGTTTCCATTCTACGAAGCCTATTTAGTTTAAAGCGTGCATAACTTAGTGGTATCTGGATGAGTGCTCATTTAAATGCTGAAACTTTGATACAATTTGTTGGAGCTAATGACGTCCTTATTATGCAGGACGGGCGCTCTCAGTGTCGCGAAAGAGTCTCAGTACTCTTCCAAAAACAAAGTCCCTTAAGACCTCTATATTCTCTTCCGTCTATGCTTCCAAATAATATTCCTTGTGAATGGTTTAATTTTTCTTTGAAGTGGATCCGATGACACAATCGAAACGAATCACTGATTTTTCACATTCATATCGCGCGTCAAAACATTGTTAATTTCCTTGAGCGTAATGAAAAACGTTCTCGCTTCTAGCGTTACGTTTATATTGCTTCGCGATATCCATTGGGAATTTCCACATTTCATCAACTAATGCGTCTCGGCTGTTTGAAAATTAACATTTCGAATACATACGTATCCATTTCGGATACGTCTGTGGGAATTGGTCCGTCATACTGTTTCAGAATATTTTTTTTACCCTATCAATTTTTTAGACCCCTCATCCGACTAAATTGAAAACTCCGCAACATTGTCTATGCTTTTACGAATATTGTGTTTCATGTTTAAAATTCCTACCTCGGATTTAGCTGAAACGTCGAATAAGCTATCTATAATCTTGCTGGCACCTTATTTTACATCAGAAATTGCATGAATAAATCTACGTAGTTTTGTACGTAGTACAGTAATACCTTTTGCCTTGAGATTTCTATTCACGGTTTAATATTTTGCGAATGATTACGCTCTAGAGTGCTTACGACCGCTGCGCTTCGAACCAACCAGAAAATTGCACGTGAAATTTTGAGCGTTACAAAATTACAGTGCTTTCGTCCGGTCTTATTTTTTTATAATATTCTGTATTTGTTTGTATTGTTAGCTAGCTATTAGTTTGTAACATTCAACAATATTTGTTATCTGTTATCTACTGTCCAGTCTAGAATAATTTGAATAAAAATTATCTTCAATTAATCCACCGTATTAGACTCGTGTGTCACCTTTAGATGAATGTCAATCATTATGTATTTCTAATTTGGTTTTTATTATATGTAAAGGCTCGTGAGTCAATGGACAAGGGTACCGGCGGCCGGACCACTCAGCCCTATATTCTCCTTTGTATTGTGGACGTAGCTTTGTTTCTCGTACTGGAGGTACAAACCAGTTAGTATGGAATTAAATCTCGCAACTTCCACAGCAAAGTATAGATACTAGTTCAGTAGTCTAGGAATGGATTTCAACGTACTTGTATTTTAATAGTATTTCTGTGTGCGTTTGATATGAAATGCTATTAATACTACGCCTATTACGGCAAATAAACCGAATTTCTTGACGATGTTTGTAAGCTTAAGAGTACGTAGTTATTTAAAAGGAAAACCCAGCACATACAATGCCGTAAGCACTCCGTAAGCGGTTACTGACATGTCATTTTACGCGCGAGTGCTTTTAATGAAATTTTCTCTAGTACAAAAAACTTATCTCTGAAATTAATTAAGTGGCTTATCTATTACGCCATCGAAAAACATGAGCACATGAGATACTGAAACCAAACCGCCCTAAACACTTACTTATATGGTTCGTTAATAATGTATTTTATCGGCATTTTCATTTATGATTTATTTGCAAAATCAGTGCCAATGTACAAACTTCACATCAAAAATAATTACTTACGGTACTTTTGCTGTGAACGGCAGTAAATTATTAAAGACGTGTTGTTATTATTAGAAGAACATTTATGCAATACAAAGGCTAATGGAATGGTGTTCACAAAGCGTCGAACAACACGAGCAAATAAAATGCGGATGTGAGGATCTCGGTAATATGCGTTATGAGCGAGACAGCACTAATATCCTTTCTTTACTCACACAGTTTGTATTTACGTTTGAATTTCAGACCGACCTAGTGCACCTAGTGTAGAATTAGAGGGCAAAGTGAGCCCGCGGAACGCAAACGAGTCGTTCGTTTGATTACGTTATTCGCTAGAAGTGTACATAGGATTATACAAGTTAAATTAAAGCGGAGTCGTGTAGCGCTGTGTAGGCGCTGGATTTTAATTAATGCCTATAGTGCCAGAACGTAGCTGGATTTTTTGCCGGTACACGCGATAAGCAAATTGTGTCACTGTGATTTTATGTTTTAACCTAAAATGAATTCGAAACTTTTTGTTTATAAAACTTCAATGCCACTTTATAACTTTATTATTTTTTTACAAATGTTGTAACACGCTATGTTGTAGCTCCTTAAGCCAAAATAAAAAAAATCGCTGTTTTATTTTTCCCGCCATTCGAGCAATCTGCCAATTCGGCTGCCGTGTTTTGTCTTTTAACTCCAGCGATCAATAAATAGTAGGTGCAACGAAAAAAAAGGAAATGTAGCAATGTATAAACGTGCAAAATATCACAATAAATACCTAATGTGGATTTGTGTGATGGACATGACACTATCCAAGCAAGCTAATGTCAACGTCGAGTGACGTCAGATGCCCATTAATTCTACAAGCGATATCCCCTATTAATTACTATTGACAAGATTTGTCTGCGGACAAGTAAATCTAACTTCGGTTACGTAATGTTGATTACTGAATGTGTAGTGGATATTTATTTATCTTTCCTTTGAAATTTGCACTGAAAAGAATATTGAAAATGGCGCTGATATGACTGTTACATAACATGAGATGGCAAGTAATTGGTTGACTTTTGACTACTAGGTTCACTAACTTATTAAACTTTTACAATGTTGCTTGAATTCATGTGATCAGTTAGTAGACGAAATGAGTAGCCATAAACATATGAGAGGCCATTAATATGGAAGATAACCGTACTTAATAATAAATATTTAACGATGCATTCCCCGTGTAGTTATTTACAACTCAAGTAAAAACGACATGCGTTTTTGTTTTATTGGCTAATCATTCTATTTACTATTCATAAACACACTGTTATTGCTATAAAGTATATATTCAACATATAAAAGTTAATATTACGTGAAATCTACCATCGATAAACAATCCACGTATGTATAATATCATTAAAATAGAGATAGGAAATAATCTCTCAGAATAGTTGTTATCAGAAAAACTTATTCTCTGCTCATATCTACGAAAGCCGTTACGTAATACTCGTGTATCACTAGTGTAAACATCGAACGTCGTAAAAGTTTTATCACACGAGTATCTTTCGTATTGACAGCGCCTCATAACTTTCCGTGTTATGGCTCTGTTAACTAATTGGAGACAGCAAATCAAATATGACCAATTTTTCAATGACCTCAGCGAAGGGATGATGGTGGTTATGCAATAAAATGTTCATATCCAATCTCCTTCGCGGCCGCCTGCTTTATCAATCAGGTTCTGTAACCACCAAAGGGCCAGTCGATACACAATTTGTATTATGAAATCAATAAAGGAAGATCTAATTAAAGAAACTGATTGCCCAGTGGTTTGAAATTCAGCCTCTCGCTCAGAGGGTCTGTATCTAAGTTCTGGCGTACACCACTTACCTGCGTTTCATAACTCGAAATTTAAATATAACTACCTATAACGATGAAGAAAAACATCGCGAGGCAATTCTCCACGCCTTACAGATGCTATAAAAGTTTATCTTGTTTCTAAAGTGTGTGAAGTCTACAACTCCGGACTTTAACAACATGGTAGGATAAGGTCTTAGACCTTGGTTTTAGAACCGCACAGTGAAAGGAGACCGGTGTCCAGCAGTGGAACAATATAATGTTACGTAATCAAAATAAGTCCCCTTTGTCACAGCTCCGTGACGTATGCTATGTACTTTTCTAATGATCTGTCAAAAGTAACGAGTAACGTAACGTTACGATAGTAACGAGTACTAATTGTTATAGTAACGAATACATACGGGTACGCTTTTAAGCTGTTGCATAGCTTTGAGCGCGGCGACCGAATCAAGAAATGTAACGAACAAACCTAACACCCTCCACTCCGCCTACTACTACGAAATATGATTCCCGGAATTATGAACTGTATTACTTACTCATTAAGGTTTAGTTTAGAATAAATGGTTTACTGGTGAAAAGGTATATTTTTCAATAAGCCTTTTCATTTTAATGACTCTCTGTTATCGTTTTCATTACTTTTACAGCTGTACTGTGTAATGTACGGGCGTATTATACTGGTCTCGGTACAACGCCGACGCGGACCATACGCCACGCTGTGCACTCAGCCGTATTATTTACACTTACATTTTCATTATCTGGCCATTAGCTGTACCTATGTGTGTGTTGCGGTACTTTCGATTTTTATCATCACACTACATGACTTTTCATCTAACACTCATTAAATCACTCAATGATTGATATTTAAATTTATCTGAGAATTGTAAACAATATGGTGTATAGTTAAATGCGTAGAGATGAGGATAATATTTTCTGAGATGCGTAAAGTTTAATCGGTTGGCGTGGTGGACGATGGCCTAAAATCTCGTCTTTGCTAAGGAGATCCGTATTTTATAATGGAATAATAAACGGATCGAAAAAAATACTAACATTAACAGTTCTATTCCTATTTATCTGTTTGAAATAGATTGTACAAAACCATGGACAACTACAGCGAGGGTCCAAGCAGTTTATCGTGGCGGTGTCTGCCACTCTTCGTAAAAGAAATTCCCTGAGCCTACACATTATATACTCGTAGAAAGAATTGTGAGTCATTTAAATGTGTGGATCTATTGCTATTCTCTCGTCAACCGAGTTATCTGCGCCATGTATCGCATTTGTGGATTATGTAGTTGAACATATATTTTTATTACGTGTTATTGCTAGGATGATACCATAAAATCTAGGACGGTTGCCAACCCTGACGGGTGTAAACAAGACTCTGTCCTTTGCAAGACGAATCCGCGGCCTAGAGCAGTCGTAAGTCGCTTCGCTCTGTCAGTCAAGCGGGCCACGTATCACATTTATGGTTTATGTATTTGAACATTTACATAAATAAGCCTTTTGTCGTCCTACGCGCTAGGATAGTTCCATAAAATGTAGGACAGTTGCCAACCCTGAGTAAACAATGAATGGAGTTTACGAAGTTTTGTCCTTTGTATGACGTCTGAGATAAGTCGTTCCGCTCGGCCAGCCAAGCGGGCCATAAGCCACGCATGTGGGGTGCTGAATTAAACACTCGCACTTTCATTAATCACAATGTCATTAATTACAGTGTAACCGTTGCTTCATGAACGTATTCGTGAACTTTTTATTTTTTAACGCGATTAATAATTTCCGAAACGGTTTACGAAAGTGATATTTTATACGTTGGATATACATATTTCGTAGCTAAGTTTTACGATTTCATCGCAACACTTGCCATTTACTGCTTTACAGCCGGATCATTAAATGTGCCTTTACATCTCGGAATATATAACGCTGTGCTACGAATATTGTACCGATAATAAATCTTACTTTAAGCTAAATAAATCATAGTTTGAACTTCGAATCTAGTGAACAAAAACTAATTGATACATTGTTTCCTGATTGTCGTTTTGGCTTTGCTTTGAGCGGAGTCTGGGTCAACCAATCAATTGCCTTACTCTTTTATATATACGTATTATAGAATAACTCACAACATTCACATACATGTCGTCTGAAATAAATGTCATAGCTTAACTGTTTATAATAATTAGAAAGCTCACCAAAGTACATAACATAACGCCATGGCTATTCAAAATATTTTAACCGAGACCACAACCCACGCGATACAACGCACCCATCAAGTTGCGGGGCTTAATTTAACGTGATATAATTCGTGTTCCAATGAACAATAATCACGACATTACATCAATAAACCGGTGCCATTAAGCCCTTACGTGTTTACTCGTAACATTTCTCCGAATTGTCGCAATCGATAGCATTTAAAGCGTTCGAACACGCAACGGCTAAGTTAAGTCTAGTCGTTGAAGGTGACTCGAAACTTTGTTTCTTTTTAAATGTAATCACTAGTTTTGGGTTCATTCGCTTCATTTATTCGGAATGAGGAATACCTATTACCTGATACCGTAATGATGTCAATATATAGCGTGTGTTTGATTCCTTACAGGTTACTGTTTTAATCTATAAGTACTTATCTATACTTATCAATACTTAATAATATAAAGCTGAAGAGTTTGTTTGATTGTTTGAACACGCTAATCTCAGGAAATATTGGTCCGATTTGAAAAATT
>DWQT01002896.1:0-13316 GCA_018244895.1 Myscelus amystis hages | reverse complement strand
CTTCAAACCAGAACACAGCAGCGCTTAACACTGCTGTTATAAGGCAGAAATAGGTGTGACGGTGGTGCCGCCGGAGTTGAACCACAGAGAGTTCTACCACCTTTCTATCTGATGATATATTAGAAAACCTTTGCTACTCGTATGATGACAGAACCATTGATAACGGGAATTGAACCCACATCCATCCGGGTCAATAAAATTAACCACTAGACTGGGTATTCGATATTTTTTCTAAGTAGCCAGTTTTTCAAATCACAAGTTAAACTTATAACCAATTTTGATATTGAATTTGCATTTAATTTTATATTTTCAAAATAGACAGAACAATTTAAAAACATTTCGTATATGCTGTTAGATTAGCTACTGTAGCAATAAAAGCAAAGTCTCAACGCGCCGTGTCGAATTAAAATTTGCAGCAATCAGCGGCCACGAGGGATCCGCTGTAGCGTTATTTGATTGTTTTGTTGTCCAGCTCACAACTGGTAACGAACCTGACCGCTACTCGGCGAGCATCACGAACGCTAGGGTTATCGTTTCACGGCAAATTAAGTTACGGCAAAAAACGGTATATAGCAGTGTAGTAACAGTAGGTAAAATATAAATACAATTAGTAACGTTCCCAAATTAGTAACTAGTTACTTTGACTTGCGTAAGTTTAGTTACACAGGAATAAGAAACCTGACTCAATTTGTAATTTCCAATCAAGTGTTAGTGTTATCTACAACAAATCTACGTAGGTCTTAATGGGCCAAAGGGGCTTAGAAGAATAAAAATTATAATTAATCTCATTTGAAAAAATATTGTTAGGTATACGAAACTCTGTAACTGGATCCAACTGTTGTACAAAAATGTAATTGCATGTACATATATCAATAATCTATTGTTTACTTTCTGTTTATTTCACACCTTTACTTATCTTCCAGAAACAATCGATAGATACATTCGTAACTAGTTTTAAAATCACAAACATAAGTAATTTAAAACTCATTAGTGCCTAATTATATTAAGCACATAAGATTAACATCTTAATATCTTATAAATGCTGACATATAGAAGTGCTATGTATTAGCGTTTATATGCCGGCTAAATTATTTAAATATCGTATGTTTATGTGAATTATCTAACAACCATGCCATGCAATATTCACAAGAGCGAGCCACCGCTGTCGCGAACCTCGCATCATAACGACGTGCATAATAATAGCATTGGAAATTCACTTTCTTTGTCGACTGAATCACACACTGAATCACGCGGTGCGAGGTCAACTGTTACCGACCGCTTGACTCACCAATACGAAAATAAAGACATGCAATTTGTGTAATCCATGTAGCCACACGCCACGCACGACATGTAAAACGTTTGCAATTATTGTGTCACACGATAACATTGATATTAAGATACGAGTAAATATTAGTTTCAACAGATTTTTAGAACTCGTAATTTTGTTACGAAATCCCGGTAATGGACAACATAAATTAAATATGAAATGTATAATATACGATGCTTTATGCTAGACTGAGGACTAGGTGCAATGGAGATCTCCGTGTTATATAGACGGAGAATGTTTACCGGTTTGAAAATAACGAGTTTTCAACACTCTGAAAATCTTTAAAATATATGTATTGTCTATTGTCCATTATACAAGTACTACATTTTGGTTTTATCACTACTGACTATGAAATAAAATATACATATATTACAAGTATTTCTCACAAATCATTCCTATGTTAGACAAGGGTCGACCTTACCTATTTATTTAAGGGTTTAGTGATAATATATTGTCGTGTAGCTTTTAGAGGCGCGAAGGGTGTTTATATAGAGAACTGAGAAAAGCTTAAAACCTTACTTAACTCACCTTGATTTCGTTTACTAAAAATACGTATATAAAAATAGATGTAAATATTTTCAAAATATACCATAGCTTCGATGTATTTGGATCTTTATAAGAATATTTGACTCAAGATTTTAAATAGAGAAAGTGATTGTTTTGTAAATGAAAGTTGGCAACCCTACGATAATTTTCAGGGTGAAGCGAGCGGGTGGATGCTCGGAATAACTTAAACAATGCGTCTGAAATCTTGTCTAACTGCTTGACATACCGAACGTTCGATTCCCAACTTGACTGGCTGCGCACGTCTGCGGTGCTGGATTACAGCCACCGAGCGGTCTGCGCACCATCAATAAATATTCGCAACCGAGATAAATCATACAGGATAAACCAACTCGCTGAATGATGGTCGAAAACAAAATTTATCTTCGAACAAACAAACCGTTGCAAATATATCGACACAAACAAACTGCCCTCTAAAATCAGAGGACGAAACTTTTATTACGCACCATCTGCACGCACTTGAGTTCAATTGAATTGATTTAAATGATTTAAATTCTCATTTAAGTACTGCATATGGCTGTGGGTGTCGCAAAAAGTGTGAGAATGACAGACAGCGACAATTCTATAGACTATTTAATGTCTTAAACAAAGAAACAATATTATTTAAGAGAAATGCATTTCATTTCATCTTTCATTTTCGTAATGAAAAGCAAATTTTATGTTTCTAGTAAATTAATGATTTGGATTGACTGCAGAACGAACAAAGGAGCACATTCCATTGTTAGCAGATATAGTCAAATTGTTTCCAGATATACGTACACTTAATGGGCATACATTTATATACATTTACTACGATGGTAATTGTGAAGTAGTATCTAAACAGGATTATTACTGTTTAATTGTTCTGGTAAATATAAGGAAGTTGAGTACTAGTCGTAAACACCTAAGGTGTTTTATAAGTATTTCATATTTTTTATAAATATCTACAGTTAGGTTAGTTTAGGCAATATTGGAATGTACGTTATATTCTATTATTTGATAAAACACAAAACCGTTTTCTAACATTAACATCAAAAGAAGACAACAGTCAGTTTATATTTATTCTTTTATATTCGTTCCCCAACATTCATTAGACTCTTACATTATTTACGATACCTCAAACACATCGCCTGAAAAGAAAGCATTCGTCTTCGCTAGAGAAAATATTTACTACTTACAACAACCTCGCAGTGTTCCAGCAATTCTACAAATGTAAGTACGGTACAGTAAGAAAAGAAGAAAAATTGCTGGACTGAAAAATGCCGTTGTGTTCACAGTGCAGCTATATTATATAAATTTTCTTAGCAAATTACCTTGTTAGTGTTCTACAAATAGTTACACTAGTATTGTTGTATTGTTATATATTTGACACATTTGTTTGCTACGTAGACGGTCGCTAGTTCGATTCCCGTACAAGCAAACATTTCAATAATAAACCTCGAATGAACTGTGACTCGTTTTATAAAAACAAATCATAAATGTGATGTAAAATCATTTTTACTACTGACTTGATAAAGCTCTTGGCAGCCGTGACTCAGTAGTCGCCGCTATAACGTTGTTACGTAAGTAACAAACAGTCATAAAACAAATTTTACAGTTGCACAAATTTTAGTACTGCCATTACGTTTTTAACATTAACATCTTAGATATTATTTTTGCTAAAGATTTACAGCTTTGGCAAGTGCGCATAGCAATAAAAGTAAATAAGATATTTTCCTAGTTAGTTTTAAGTAAATAACTCTTTTCTCTATACCACAATGGAATACCATGATTAAGTACGCGTCAGACGTCGTCTTCTACGATTCCCCAATGACGCATGGTGGTGGAGCATACGAAAGGTATTCCGCACTTGTGGGGAGTCCCGTATAAAGCAAATGTACGTAATACGCGTTGTAGACAGATCACCCTTACAGATGGCTTTAAGTGCCCAACAGATTACCTGTGCTCTGCCCACTGAACTTTAACAGGTCCCCAATTCCCACATCTAACGGGGCTTTTCATTTCTCATGCGATAAATAAATAAATAAATAAATAAATAAATAGTCACCAGCTCCGTATAACAGCCGCCGAATCTTGAAAGAAGGAATATGAAGAAAGGAACGATGTTCTAAAATACAGTTCTGCATGCAGTTTCTTTCTCCGCTACCGCCGATGTCGGAAAAACTTGTAAACGTTTGTTACCTCTAAATGAGGTAGCTGCGTGCCAATTAACTTGATCAGTCTTGTTTATTTACTTATAATAAAAGCCACGTATCGTTAACTACCGTTCCATCAAGTGTGGATTTAATTTTTTTAACTCTACATTGCTTATTCAATAACCACTAAAATGAATCACTACTTGAGACCCTATAAAAAGTGTTTCCACTCTAGTATACATTAAAAACTCCCCAGTGTATTAACAGGGGCTTCCAACACAGTTTAGCGCTTACAGGATCGATTCAACGCTGAAATGTTACAAAAACGACCACTTAAACTACATACGTTTAAATCCATTCAAATTAGCGCTCTCGTCACGGTAGCGCTTCACATCAAAGGGGAATTAGACTCCAAAATTTCCACCGTCAACATGTCGACGTCGCACCGTCCTCGGCCTTCCACTGTAAGTTTAATGATGCCAATACGCATAAAAGAGCACTCTGAAACACGACCACTCCATCAGGGACCGAGATTTAGTACGCCTGCATAATTCACGGCGAATACCAGACTATAGCGACCTCTATTAGGCCCTCGTTAAAACAAGATTGGAGCGAACATTTTCTTTTCGCTATTTAACGAAAGCCAGAACTTTGAGACAGAGAGAGTGCATTTCCGAGTGGAGAATTCATGAATGGCACCGAAAACGACCAAAAGGTAATGACGAATGGCGATAGATGGAGATTTTATTTTTATAGGCTTTCCCAGACTGTCGTTGCTCCGAAGCTCTCTGGCATTTGCATAATTTGAAAATTAATCCCTTCAAATAAGAGCAGAAGTACTATAACCTGTTTAAATTAAGTGAAATTTTGGGTGCTTTCCTGAATTATTTTTCTGTCTTGTTTATATGATGAGTGGTTGTATACATTCTCACAACGCTCTTATAGGGAAAAGGCTTCGCGATTTAGTATGATTTCCTTTTTAATGCCTGTTTATTCTTTAAGGGCGCGCCAACTTTTGGTTTAATTTACGAGTAACATAGGTATACTCGTATATTGCGTAATCTGCAAGTGCAAATAACATACTGTGCACATTGTATACGAATGTATGGAATGAATAGGTAAAGAAATATTAGCATGAGGATAGCAATGAATGCTAAGTAAAATAAACGAGTTGGTGCTTTTCATAAAAACCCGACAGAAAATATATCTCCATTTACATTATGGGTTTATCACCAGTTGTCCGTATTCGAATAATTGTGTTTTAGCTAAATAACTATATTTCTAATCCTATTTTACTGTTATACTTTTACTAATGTTTTTTTCAATCACGACACATTTTCAACATAACAGTTTCGTTAGCACATATTCGTGAAGGCCAACGGATCGCCCAGACATGATTCCATGAATGTCTGGCGATCCTATAATACTATCAAAGCAAAGTAAATTGCCCGACGAACTACTCCAATTTCATAATTTAGTTGCAGTCACGAATGAGAATTAGATTGAATTGAAGCGTGTTTTCTCGGAAGATTCAGACAAATTGGGTTAGTTGCAGGCAAAGTATTCTGGGTATAATTTTATATTTTTTGATAATTATGAACTGAATTCAATTAGTATTAATGTTCTACTAATGCGCAAGATAACGTTGATAATTGTTTTACTTTAGTCAAGTAGCCTAGTAAACATTGTATTCGTAGTCAATTTAAACTGTAACTAAAGTTCTCCTAGCTTAAATCAGTGTAGAGGGACTTGCGGGTAGTCTGCGATTGAATACAAATGTAATAATAGCTTAGTGGTCCAATTTCGCGCCTGAACCACTGGCTTTATGAAGTTTATTGTTAAGTTCTTCAATATGCTGCCAAAAACATGTAAAGTCTGTCCATCTCCGCTTGACATGTGTGCTACACTAAAGCTTTAATCTGTTTCATTATTAGGTAAGGCCCGCCAAACGGTAATCCCAAAGTAAGTTTATTTATAATATTAATGATAAAATCGATGTGCAGTAGTGGGCAAATGTATATTATACATCTTTATACAGTAACGTATTGTCAAATCTATAAACTTTAAACATTTTACTATTCATTTCTTATCGTCCAATTGCAATATTTTTTTTCTTTACATCAAATCGAGCAACGAGGTCGTTTAGGATCCCATGCACGGAGCAGCACTAATTAGAATTAATTTTGTCGAAATGGCCTGCAAATTACTACTTGCATGCCATTTATAGAATGACTTGGACGGCGATTAGTCTCTACTACATGGAATTAAATTTCGTTGCTCATTCGTTTTAGTTGCGGTAAGAATATAAATTAACTCGATTATTCATTTCAATTTTTTAAATTTAAAGTAACTGGAATAAAAATATATTACATGTTCGAGCACGTAAGGCGGTTTATTAATTTTTATGACATAGATAAAAGAATATCGGTCCTTTCAGCTGCTTTTTATTATAATACCTTCATTAACCATATCCAGTTTTAATAATAAACATTAAAATGGGATTGTACGGGATTACTCCCAACCGTTGGGCCCACATTATAACCATGTATAATTTCTTTGAGCGTTATGGTTGAACCTAAATTTTGAAATTGCTTCTATTTCGTTATAACTTACTGTATTTTTATTTTATATACGTGATATTACGGTCTGAAAATTCAATTATTAGAATGCTGTGAGCATTTGAAATTCTAATAAAACACAATTTTCTAACAACTTATTAGATACATAATGCTACTGTGAATTTTATACTGTTTGCATTGACCTCAGGTTCAGGCGACATCTCTCGCTTATTAGTTTTCGAGCCGCTAAATTGAATTTGAATCCGGTCTAATATCGTTTTATCCTCCTATAATTACTCTTGAAAATACATTATATTTGCAAAAAAGCGCATATTGATTGTGAAGTAGATAGAATCGAATATTTCATTATTATCATCCAAGGTATTATAACTCCTTATGCAGTGACTCAAGAGCGGAACGCAATTTTAGATGAAGAATTTTAAAATGCTTGTCATTTGGTTTTATAAATATATCCGTACTGTTGTAACTTAGTTAATTAGTAAAAATGCTAAGCAAACTTTAGAAATTTACTTCTAATGAGTTTACCTAGTTACGAGTTATGGAATTATAAATGTTTCAACGTACTGCGAAATCCAGCAGGTGTGGAAGAGAATAAGCTTAGGCTGGGTTTCCAAACCACCACACCATCGAAAAAGCAAGCCCCTGAATAAGCAATATACATACATATGTGACCCTCTAATGAAATGTTATTTTACAATTAATCGAAACAATTTCAACTATGTGAAACGCAGTCATAAGAGTATCATCAAAAAAAATGATGCCTCGTCACATAAAAGCCATTCGATCGAGTGGGATTCGATAGATTAGCCGCTAACATCACGAGGATATGGGTATTGGAGCCATAAAACTTTCCCTCGCTCGTGAAAAGCGAGCTTAGTCACGAAAGCTTCATTAATTCTATAGAAACCAATGCAGGTGTTAGAGTAAATATGCCCTTGAAAAATCAGAAATTCAATTTTCGACAAAACGGTCGTGTTTATAAGGTTTTCAATATAAATCGTATAATATACATGTAGTTCGAAATCGTTTTCGTTACTGTAACCTGCATATGGCAAAGCAATAAGATTTAACCTCTTTAAAAGTAAGGAAAATTTTACTGGATGTGAGATAAAACAAGGTAGTTACGTAACCATTGAAAGTTGATAATAACTATCCGTAGCAGCGCCGTCGCTGATGTTTTCGCAAAACGAAGTATTAATAATAATTTTGTATTTTTAAAACAATGATTTAATAAACTATACATATCTCTAAAGTACCGGGCAAAAGACAGACGCGGAAAAGCGCTAACTATGTATATTGGCCGATGAAGTTGAAGAAATGCTGAATAATAACTGGATCAATTCAACATGTTCGGCCTATGCGAATAAAACAAAATAATCACCAATTACGTGAAACTTTACGGGAGCACTCGCGATCTTTAGTAACGTAGATACAATGCTGACGGAAAGAAGAGTATTTTCCACAAGTCTCGAATATTCTATATGTCGTTACACCACTGAGATGCTCTATGGTTGCTCTGAAGCCTGAAGCAGTGAGCTTGTAAACCTGTAATCGGGCGGACGCGACCGGCTTTCATGAACGATACTTTCTTTGAGAACCCATTTGGCTTATTGCTACGCGGTTAACGGCTTTTGTTGTTTATTGGAACGTACATGCTACATATAAAATAGATGTTTTAAATCACATCCTATAATTTTCTTACAGCACTCGATTCAGTTCAGGTTTGCTTGTTGTTTTTTTCTTAGCAGGTACCTATAGCGAGTGGTCTTTGATTTTTATAAGTTATAAAGTAGAGATTTTACTTTCAATTAGATCACAATGTATTAGAGATTAAATTACAAATTCCATTTCATTTTGTCCTGAAAATTCATTTTTTTGAATATTAAAAAAAAGGAATGCATATTCCTTTATCTCACATCACTTGATTTTTGTTATTGCGATCCACAAGCATCTGCATATATAAAACAGGTACTCACATGGCTGAATACCGTAAATATATTTTGGTTTCTGTTTAAATAATATAAACAGAATAAACCGAGTTCACAGATAGTCGTAGCAGGAAACCGCAGATAGGAACCAATGTGGCGTGTCGTTCGATTAAACTACACACTCAGATGCCAGAGCGTCTGGCTGCAAACCACTACGAATACACATATGTACGAGTACTAGCGTTTGCATATAAGCGTTGATTTTATTTTCCCAGCCTTTTTGTTCCACTATTGAACCCCAGTTTCCTCTTATAATAAGAAGGCTTAAGGCTACCACGCTGGTCAAGTACGGATTAACAGATTTCACACATTGGTAGGTATGTCTTAAACAGTTTTCCCCGTGCTTATAGTAACGTAACAGTATAATATAAAACAAGAATTAAATTATACAATTTATAAGTATTTATTTTTATAAACGGGTATTATATTTGTAAAGATAATAAAATAAATAGGGGCGTACTAATTTTCAAGTTGGCAGTGCCCGGCGGGAAGCAGTGACAAGTTTTTGAACGTTTATGAATAAATAAGCAGCCCGCGTCTGCCGCATCAATACAGCGCGCGGCTGAACGCCAAACGCTGTTCGTGACACTTTCCACTTTCGCCCCTTTTTTCATGAATACACGTTGAATGTTTCGTGAGGCTAATTTTCGAGCCGAGCTACTACTTATTTTAGTGAAATCGGTAAAGGAATGTTTTTTGAATTTATCTGACATCCTCGTACAAAGCACACACATAGTATGTACATTCTATATGATGTATAGCAAACTGCAATCAAATAATAATTATAATTTAAACAACCACAGATATATCTGTTTCCTAATGAAGCAATTCAATATCTGTGTTATAATAACCGGAAAACTGATAATCATCATACAAATGTTTGTCCTGAGTGGGCATCGAACCGACGACGTCTCATTTAGCATTCTGGATCTGTAACGAATAAGCCAAGAGATTAGTTAAAACATAAAATAAATCACACAATATTAGCGGTACCCTAATAACATTTGTATACTACCACAGACTTTACACTTTACAAATAACGAAACGTCTAACAATACACGTACTAATGTCAGCAGCGATGCCAGAAAGCTCTTCGCAGTCAGTGAAATCAGTGGCGAAAAGCGGGTTGACATTTAACATCCAAAGCTAACGTGTGACGGGTAAGTGCGGGGCCATTACCCGCGGAGCTGATACCGATGACTTACCTTCACCTCCCCACTCGTCTGCAGGTTCAACGCCATTAAGGCCGCTCTAAATTGTCCGCCTGAAATGCTGTCGTCTCGCTTTAAGGAAAACAACTGCGTATCTACCCTATACAACCCTGAATATCAAAAGCTTTACCCTTCAAACGTCAGTTCACAAAATTGAATTTGAGTTAACATTCCTCATTTAAAGGCAAAAATTAATATTATACAGAGTTATTTTATCGTGACGTTGTATCAGCCTTATTGATTAGGATCTGGGTTGTACAAGGCGAAAGGTTATTAATTACCAGTATAAATGGTAAAAACTTTAGTCCAAGTTCCGATTTACGATCATACTATGGCATAACAATGTTCGTTAGTAAGCAACAATGATTTTTCGGTTTGAAAAGTGTATTAAACGTGTATTTTAAGTACGAGTTGCCTTAGTTTCTAATGCAGTTATGATGAATCACATATTTGTCATATTGCTATTCGTACTACGCATACATAATATTTTATTATATTAAGTGTGTGAAGTCTGTCAATACTCAATTGGCCAGCGCGGTAGACTTTGGGTTTAAACGTTTCCATTATGAGAGGAGAACAGTGTTCAGTAGTGAAACAGTCGCAATAAATATTTACGTATAATTGTAATGATAATGCACGAACATAAAATATAACCTCATATAAATTCTAATCCATGCTATGTAACCATACATTTGTTATCGATTATCGTATTTAAGCGTTGCATGTAAATAATGAAAGTTAAAATCGTCGTCAACAACTCATCAAAATCTAATAACAGGAGCTTAGTTCCTGCCAGGCGCCTCTACTTGTCATCGCGCGTCTAGACAAAACGCTCGTGACTTTTTCAGTATTATTCTTCGTTCCACGACAATCGTACAAGAGTTTTATACCTTTCTCTTTACCTCAGCGATCGTCGAACATTATATTAAATTTTAGTCCCAGCTCGCAGACTGTTCAATCTATTACGAGGCGACATCGAAATTAGAACTCTATAAATTGCGAATGAATTTAATTCGCAATATAAAAATGGAGAAAGTTCATGATGGATGGGCGATGGCGGTAAGATAATACTTGTAAGTGGATAATAAATAGCCTTACACAAGTAATATTTGTTTTTATACCCGCACCAGACATATTTATTAACAATGGTATATGGCTCCTGTAAATTCTTAGTGTACGTGCACGATTTCTAAAGAACTGTTCGAATTACGAAAAACGTTAATAATTCACCGCATCATAATACAATGGGTAGTAACAATTTCACTGGCGATCGCGTGCCGATATTATTCAATTAAAGACATAATAAGATGTTCAAAAACAATCGATCAGTGCGTAGCTACATGAGTATGATTAAAATAGTAATGTGAATGAAGCTCGCAATGAAATCCTGTGTGAAATGTGAACTTCAAAGAAAAAACGTGAAAAATAGATGCACATCATCGTCTTTAAGCTTATAGACCTTATTACGACCGAAATGTAGTAATTACATGAAAAAACAAACGTTTTTAACGGCGTTAATTATTATCTGTAGGTATTTATATTCGTTGCTATAACGTGACTTATGTATTGACAAACACGAGGCACTTATGTGTCGACATCCGTTTCATCGAATATATTATGTACACCTACATATACAATGTCTTGCACAAAATATATAAAAACACTTTGTATAGTAAATATGTAGTTGTCGCAGACGGTTTGCAAAATATAATCGAATGTACGTTTCAAACGCAGTGGTTTATTTCCAGCGGGCCATCACAAGCCTTGTGCAAATGCACACTACTGGACTACAACCGCACTCAATTTCCGCACGGCAAATGCCAGTTACGGGGGACTATCTTGTACTTTATATGCATTTAATTCGGCATGGATTAGCAAACATACGCGATTTTTAAATGTTCATTGACGCATTAAAACCTTGGATAAGTTTTAATTACCGTTAAGACGATTACTTAAATGCTCATTAAATAAAGAATATTGATACTTTTGGTTCACGACGACCAACTCTTCACGACTCCCATAATTGCTTAACTTTATAAATTCAGATGTATAGCAGTAATTTTAGTATATTGAATATGTGTAAAATATGCGCTAGTTTAAAAGTATAATTAAACTATAGTTCGTATATAATTATCTATTTACATTCAATAATCTTTTGTTTTCTGTGTATTTTTACTTCTATTTGTTCTCAATTATTATGTAAAAACACATAGCATGCTGTGGTTACCTTTAAGTGCAAGATCAGTTGAATAAGTTTATATTTATGCAGTGTATAGTTTATAGATGTATCCACTGTACCTTGTGTTGGTAATCCATGAATAAATAAATAAATAAATAGATCAAATATATGAGCAAAGCACGCCCGTGCAAGTTTGTGCTCCTAATGAATTTATGAATCCCCACAGTCCAATCTCATTGGAGGCCATAGTTAATTACATTTCCTGTAAGCAATTTTCCCAACGATTACTTTAGAAGACAGTTCAATGAACTTAACACTATGACAGTGTAAACAGTAAAAATACGAATGTATTTTTTTAAACTGCCTACATTGTATCCCACTACTGGGTAATTACATAGTTTCTGTAGGAATTTGATCGGAGAAATAATATTGAGTTCTAAAGAATGTAAAAATATATTATATTGCTCGATTTTACACAAGTATGTAGGTAATTTTAAATGTATGTAGGTCACACGGTTTTTTATTTTTAAATATGCCACAAGCGTAAATAATTGTATTATGCTGTTGTAATATAATTTATTTTGAAATATGAACATTGAAATATGGAACAACTCGGTGAATATTTATACCGCAACGCACTTCAATTAGTGCATAACATTGAACTGGTTTACTTCGCAGTGTGTCGATATTTTGCTATTAATTCGATTTGTTTTCTACAATTCAATCTATTCTTATTACTAAGTTACTGATTTCAAACTAATTGGAACGAAGTTCCTTATCGCGCGGGCGAAGGAGGCTAGACGGGAAAAATTCAGACGGAAGTTGTCCGACACACCAGTGTCGCCAATGAAAAGAAATAAAGTTTTATTGCAATTCCTTCACTAATTAAAGGAACTTCGTTCCATACGGGTGTCCCTTGACACTTCTCTTGTGTTTTTTATAACTTATGTCATGGCGAGTACACAGCTGTTATACTGCTTAATGAATTTGAAAACAAATACTTTTTTCATAATTGTACCTAAATTTTGCATAAATCTAAATTTATTGTAGACAAAATGAAAGCCGCAATCCGTGGCTCAACCATCGGTTTCACATTTATCCTCAAACTATTTTGAACTACTTTCATTTAACAATGTTTATTTCAATAAAACAAACAGTAACATATTGGTACTTCGTAATATTGTAATAATAATAATAATGATAATATCTTAGGACAATTCCACACACGGATATCTGATTCCAAAGTAGGCGATTTAATGCCTGTGTTATGGTAACCTGACAGCTGGTAAACATACATATATACATATTATATAATACTTATATAGATATTTTTATTACGACCAGACACAGAACA
>DWQT01002895.1:0-13317 GCA_018244895.1 Myscelus amystis hages | reverse complement strand
TAACATTAGCTTTGCGTCTAACAAATAAGTTGTAATTTATAAGTAAGATACATAACACTTAATTTTGAGCCACTGTGTCTTACGAATGTTTTATTTTTCCATTATTTTCTAAACCTTCACTTTGTTGTTGTTACAGGTAAGCAAACAAAACCAATCTTCAACGTTTTCGGCTCCCGCCATCATGTTTTTTCCCCACACGAACCTCGTATTTAAAAGTGAGTTGCATGTTTCATACATCTATGTGTATAAATAATGTTGATATTGATTAACGATAAATATTATCGTTTCGTAGAAAACCATAATATCAAATTCGACGGGAGTGAACTTTACCAACAAACCATATGTTCTCTAAATGACGTGACAAATTCATGCGAGAGGTTGCAAATCATTAGTCGATGACAATGAAAAAGATTAGGGTGCGAAGTGATTGATGGTGCTGCAAAAATATTGATTCCCTTCGCCGTGCTAATTCTATTGAAAATATGAAACTTTTGCAATATAGACAATTAAGATTTGTGCCGTAGAAAAAATCATTTACATACAAAAAAGAATTACATGATTGTGCATTTTCTGTAACCGTAAACCGTCTATCATTAGTACTTTTAATTCGATTACCTCTGCCGGCATCGTGCGGTCCTCGCAGACATTATAAACCAGTTAGTGTGTAAGAACGGAAATCTGAGCGATCTGTTTCGTTATGTTTTCTTTTGTGTCGTTCACTGTTAACAAGGTCGTTGCGCGGTCCGTTCGGCTTTGGCCGACCTCACTCCAGATCCGCCGCTGACCGCCCCAATCGACGATTAGCTCCAGCGGCCACTAATTGGTCGTCCGATTCATTAGTTGGCCACGCTTTCACTGTCGTTCGGTGCTTTTTGTTTATGTCCATTGACCAACTCGTCATCGTCGTGTTAATTTACGTTCTCATATATATCGATTAGAATAAAAGCGAGGCAACCAAGAATACTTATCGTATTGCTAGAGAATTACACAATGGTGATAGTGAGTGACAAAATCTATTACGTAAAGCTTTTGAACTTGCAGTTTTGAGAACAAGGCATAACGAATTAATGATGTATCTAAATGTCTTTGTCTGGTGATAGGTAGAATTCATTATACATTGAGTGAACATTTTTGATAAGCTACAATATCGCTTCATTGGCACTCTTCAAATGGTTTTGTATAAGTATATAATCCGAGTGTAATCTTTCAGTCAAAAACGAATTTCTAAACAAATGTTTATGACTCTTAATCAAGAACAAGTATCCTTGATATGTTAAGTTCGAACTCACATTTTCTACATTGATTTCTATAACTAAGACCCCACCCTAAAGTGCTTGAAGTTTAAAAAGCGTGGGTTTGTTGCCGTACATTAAACTTTTATTAGTTTCGGGACCCTCGTCGAACCGCATCCAGAGTTCATTGTTTGTTGGTCCATCTGTTCGTCCATTACTCGGTAAACTTCGACAGATGCTGTTACAATGCCCATTCTCAACATATTTCGTTTCCACAATTACTGCTGTATCTATATCCGATCGCATTGCATTAAACTTTAAATTAACTCAATTTGTTTCCACTGTCGAAATACTACGAATTTTTCAGCAGTTCACTCATTCTTATATAGGGCTCTTTATATACGGCAAATGATTCATATTGACATGTTACAAGCTTCGCTATGGTCGCTGATTTCTAAGAAAATATCTATGTCTTACTTTTCACTAACAGTGGATTTTGCAAATGTGATTGTTAGGAATCTGAAAATAGGAGATCGTTTCATCAGGTCGTCTTTGATATCAACCTTTTGCACTATTTCAACGTTGAAAGAAGCATTTATACCTATTTAAGTGATTGTGATATTCAATTCTCATCCCCATTGTTAAATCGTTGCGAAGGTCGAACTTTTCGATTAAAGTTTATTTCCAAATACCATTGCAATGTATACACACTTGGTTTCTTAAAAGATCATCTAAATATTACGCAGTGCCTTCTACAGAAGGTTTCCCTTTGCCATAAAAGGTATTCTCATAAGATTATCATTGTATTTAATTGCACTGTTATGAGGTTGTTGCACTAAGGCTATTGTTCCACTGTCTTGAAACGAAGAGCCAACGAGAAAGATTGGTAAATGAAATGCCATTTCATGATAAATTAAATGTGATAATAACATAAAAATAAAGCAATTAATGTACTAGTTGACGATTAAGTAACGAACGACGATCATACATGTCCACGTTTAGTAAGAGTTTCGGTGCTATCCGAAACAATCATTCTCAGTATCTCTAGCTTACGTGTGTTCGACCATACAGACGCTGTTTAACGGATATTATGTCACTTGACAATTATGAACGCGATGCTTTTAAGATACGACATGAAAACTTCAATGACAATGAAGTCGAGATCTCGCACTCGCATCTGATCCAATAATTGAAACTGAATCGACACAATTTACGTCACATCCTCCCATTAACGTTCTGCAATGTATAATAATTGGAAACTTTCTAATGTTTTAGATTTATAAGAGACCAGTCGACCGGCCTGTTTAATGCGCCACTGAAAGGGAAGTAGGCGCTGTTAAAATTACACGCTAGAATTCAAATGACGTTTCAGTTCGCCGTAATAAAATCGATGTAATCACAGGTGCGGACAGTGATTTCATTTTAATTATTGAAAACCAGGTTGCATACGTCTTCATTTCAATAAAATCTCATCGTTCTCCTTTTTATTGTTTAATTTTCAATAATATTACAATTCTGGCTATTTGATAGGTCATACTTGTTGCATTTACATTTTAATTCAAAATACGAAATTTGGAGTTAACTTCGTGTGTACAATTTGTCTCAAATTTTTTTAAACTAAAATTGCATTTTAATTATTTTTTCTGAGTAAATCTTGACGTTCTGAATTGTCCAATATAATTGTATTTTATTAACATTTTAATTAAGTTCTATCAGTATCCTTTTCACTGTTTACATCCAACAAGTTGTTTAATCTTCTTTGGATGCGGGCGTTGCGGGCGCGAGCGGATGGTGCGCCCTCATCTGGATATTATCTCATCACAGAGGTTGTGTGTGCACAGACCAGTTTCCAACAGAGGCTGATAGTTTTATAGAACTATCCAACTAAATTGCCTTATGCTACAAAAAATCGACAGTCATAGCCATCACCGTTAATTATTTTTCATAACATCTTTACATTTCGGTGTTTGTTTTTGCATATATAAAACGAATGAGTTGAAGTCAAGTATACAACATCTTATTTATTATGATATTTTATTACTAAATTAAAATTATTTTGAAAATATAATTACCTATTATTGATAATTCATTCTTTTCATCCTGAACTTTACCTTGTAAACTAGAACAGCTCTTATTTGTTTTTAATCGCTTTTTATGATTAATGTTGAACAGTAATCGAAGCTCGATTTTGCTTATGAAATCTCTCATCCTGCAATATAACAACAAAGAAGGCAGAAAATAGAAAAAAAAGCTATTGTAATATTTAAGTGCTTTATATATCTCTGTATACAACTGTAACCAGACAAAGAAGTAGAAATTAAAAAACTAATAAGGAAACAGAAATGCTGTTAGTAGTATAAATCTTAGTTTACTCTGTTTCCTAGCTAACCTGTGCAGCGTTAATACACGTATCGCGTTTCCGCTCGATTTAGGGGTTAGTCGGGTAGCGGGGTCGGGTAAACACTCGCGTGTTGATATTGAGGGCGCCCCGCACATTGTTGATCGTTATAATATGATTATGTTGTGTTCTTAGGACTCAAACGGAAAGTTTTGTGGTACCAACAAAACTTGCTTTTGGCTTTGGAATTGACGGTCAATGAAGGCTTTGAAAGTTTTCTATTAAATTCCAAGTAAACCCTTTTGGTTTCAGTTAAATCGTAGTTTTGTTTCGTTAAAACATGGATATTTTTTGGAGTTCAAATTTTTATAAAAATTATTTTTTTCATTTTTGAATTCTTAATTTCGGACAAGGCGTAATTTTTTTAGTCGGTTTAGAGTGTAATGTCGTTTGATCATTTAACTTTCACGAACCTAATAACATTACATCGCTTGTAATAATGTGCTAGTCGCGCGACTTTTGTTAATGTCTATTTCTTTTTGTTCGAATAATTATTATCCGGGATTCATGAAGCGCACCAAACCTCGGTCACAATACCGCGAAACCGTAATGAGCGTGAACGGTACTTCGCTGGGAACGGCGGGTCGGCTGCGCGGCGGGCTGGGCACGCCGCCTGCAGTGGCCGCTTCATACCCCCCGCGTGATATAACACGCCTCGGCTAATTCGTAACGGCGATTAGATACGAAAGGGTTATGAGTGTAAGCATTACGACATTCCATAACACTTTTGAACTTTTGTACAACTGGCACTGTTAACACCCCCGCTGCACTTCTCATGAACCTGTATTAAAAATAATGCTATAATAGATATGTATGTAGATATGAAATCAAATTTCTAATGACTTTGTGAATGGAATTTAATTGGTCGTAAACGAATTTTATGATATTTAGTGTTGCAAAATAAATATTTCGGTATTCACCTTAAAATTCAAGCTTGATGTCTGTCCCTGCCGGGGTGCCTTCATACTGTACGGGAGATTTGTGGTCGTTAACGTTCAGTATACGAGTATATAATTGCATTATTACGCACTGTGGGAAGCTTTTATAAACGTCCCGAAATGCCACTAAACTTACTACATACATAATCCTATATCCTTAGTCATTCGTTCATTTGTTTATTTAAAATCAACATTAAACTTTTTGCCTGTAAACAATGTTCGCTGCGCTTCGTTTCTATAGCAAGATATATTTGTAGGCTACGATGAGCATTTTAGGGTTATTATCTTTTCTTTTTATCGCACTACAAACGCGCGTTTGGCGAATATCCTTGACATTGTTCATCATCTCATTGTGTTCTTAATACAGTAGTGCCAAGGTCGATCACATGGTCCGGCTAAATATGGTCCGTTCTCACATATCACAATCCGTACACAAATTGAACACTCATGGCTTTTTTATCTGTCTCGGTTCTTGTGAACGTTTGAACAATAGTTGTTCAAACGATGACCATTTATAATGCGAGTTTGCCAAGTTTTTTTTTTGCCATTACGTAAACACTACAGTGATAAGGTTCTTGTTACTTTGAAAAATCCATGACAATGCGGATTGTACAAATATTATTAATATTAAAATGCCCTCTTTACTCCAGACTACTCGTTTTTTTACGATGTACATCAATAAAATTGTCCCATATATCAGTTTTAATAAAATGCTGTGAATCTCTTTGAAACTGTCGTAGTATTTAATGAAAAACGTATTCTGATGATCTAGTCTAGACTCTAGTAGCATAATTTAAAGTTGGACACAGGTCCAATGAGTGATCATAAAAGCAACTTGAACACTGCAAACGCGTTGGTCGGTTTTATAACGGTTAGAAACTCTCGATTGCACTCGAATGACCACACAATGTAAAATAAGCAAGCATGATATGTAATCAAAAGCGGAGAAAACAAAATCGAACAGACTACCGATAGGTATAGGTATGCGTGCGGTCGTGAACCGCGGGGGCGCGCGGTCGCAAGAAACTCGATAAAGAAATCCACAAGCCGCAGGGCCAGAGGGCATTTCAAAGCAGTACAGTAAATTTACATTCATGTCCGTATCAATATGAGAGCTCAATTTGAATATTGAATTCGAGATTAATTTGAACTTTTCAATGTCGAAATCGTAGTACTTGTCAGAAATAAGTCGTACATGGTATTAATAAACGTATGGAAATTATTAGGGAGAAAATATCAAATGTATCGTGATAGTAAAGATATATGACGATGATAACGGTTATGTTAGAAGTGATTATTTACGTATTGCATTTAAGAGCATACGACAAAACGGTTTTAAAGCTCATTAACGCCCATTAGTTATTCTTCAATACGTTGATATGTAACTATTACGAAGTCTGTTATAATGAAAGCTTTTCAAACTCATTTCAAACCATCGAATTTTGGGCTTATTAGCTCGTTGCTTAATGAAGGCTTTGCCTCATAAATCGACGGTCAAATTATGATAATTAAGTCGAAATACTGTCTGTAGATTTTACATCAATAAGTGCACTACAAGGTTCTACGACCTTAATACAGCATAATATACCCTTAAGAGCTTGCGCACAACACACTGCTACGTGTTTATTACCATGCTCCGATATCGATTACGTAATGTGGGACAATTGACATATAACTGTCAGTTACCTCGGCCCGTCAATGCTCCCATGAAAGTGAAAGTGGAAAATTACAAGACGAAGCGAAATTCAACGGCGATTTAGGACCATACAGGAAAGGAGGTTTAGGTTAATCGACGCGAATTGGCCGACGAGCAACCGTGAACGCCTAACTGCGTCTCAGTTAGCGGAACTAATCGTTTTGTTTTTATATAGCTTTCCTCGAGAAAAATCACCGATTTAATGTCAACCGTAGAGTTGGTTCACTTTGGTTATTTACAACGTCATAAATTCGGATGAGCTGATTGGTTTTCGTTTTAGCGGCAGCCAATTCTGTACATGCAAACAGACAAGATGATGTTATGTGAAATAAAAGTTCTTCAAGTTCAATAAAATAAATAGTTTTCTCCTTATTAGCTCATGTATGTGTACATTCAAAGAATTCTCTGCGCCTCACACAACAAATGCGGCGTATAATTATTCAAATTCAATCAAGGTGCGTTAACGGCCTCAAAACACCATGTTATCGTTCTATCCCACTGCAGAGATAGAACACGAATCAATTATTGTCGCGCCATCGATAAATCCAGCGGCGTATTAGAATTAAGATTTGAATTCACGCTTTAGTCGATTTATGTCTCACGTTATCCGGAAACAATTACACCTGGACAGGCCGGCTCACCTTAGACAGTAAAATTATCTTACACCCCACTAAATTGAATACTGGCCGTTATTAGCGAGGCCACTTTCCTTCCTTGACAAATGGGAGGATGCGGAAACGTTTGGATATTTATATGGGCTGTATAAAATCCGCTGTGGCACCCGAGCGTTTAGCAGCTGCGATATTGTAATTAGCTATTGCAGCGGTAATTTATTATCGTAATAAGCGCGCTACTTACGCAATGCCATAGAACAAAGATATATAAAAGAAAATCGCAGACAATATATCGATTTAAACCACTCTCGGATGCCCAATGATGTCTGTGAAACAAAAGACAACGTTAATGCTATGAATAACATTTTTGAAAAATTAGATATAACTTGGTTTTGTCGTTTATAGCTGGAGGTCCTTCTTGTTATTGTTATAGAAGATAAAGTTATTCACAAAAAAGCATTTACACATTACAGTAGTTACTATAATATTGTAATACTGCACATGAAATCTCATGGATTTAATCGCTCTTAGGATCGACTAATACAATTTAGCTATTAATTCTAAAACTATCATTTCGTCTTTGTCAAAGCGGACGGGAGACTCAAGTTCTACCTATTTTACAACTTCAAGGTCTGAGCGAAAAAAAATAATAACAATACAACATCTCAATTCAAGGCAATTTACAAAGAAAGTATTGAATGACAATTATAATTTACGAGTATGTTGAGCTTTTACATAGATTTGGTGTGCTAGTTGGCACATTTCCTGGTTTGTGACATTAGTATGCACAATGCCAGGTATTGAATAGTTACAAGTTAACCGATGAAGGCAACACTGTTATTACCTCACGGGAATGGAAACTGGACAATGAAGTGCATTATGTCGACGTGAAAGTGCGAGCAATATATTTGTGCATATAACTGACAAGTAACAATGTGCGTTTCGGATGGATTACAAGTACCTATTGAGAAGAAGATAACGTTGATACATTTCTTGAAGTAGAATAATAGAATAGCCCTACAGGATTTCGAAATTATCCGGATAATAATAAAGAGCTTCTTCCGATGCAGATATGTACATTTATAATTCGTCGAATCGTAGCCCGTAAAACGAAATGAATGAAAATAGATTTAGCCTTCGTTGTGTAAACATTAGCACGGCAATAATTAACTTAATGGCCTACTGTAATTGAAAACCAATGAAACAATACCTGGTTAACACTAAACTTGCCCTACATCTCGCGGGGCTGGTGACAATTTTTGCGCAACAAATCAAACAAGACCTTCCGGCACCCTTACAAATGCCTCAGACCGCGAAAACTGTGTTTCTGCTCCGTTATCGACTTGTAATTTGAGACTTAGTATCGTGTTATATCGCTCTCCAGCCGGTAAAGAATAAAGGTCCTTACTCAGATTCAATCAGCAATAAATTGTAGTGATCAATATTTTTCGAATATTTTAACGAAACTTTCGATTCGTTATGATTTTCAATCCCACTTATTTTCGACGAATGCGGTTGGCCTTAATGTGAATGGGCACTTAGGGTTGTCTGGTGTCCGGTTTTAACTCTTTAACTTAAATTGAACAAGCCACGGACACTGACATGTCCGTGGCTTGTTCAATTTGAATAGAGTTCTAAAACGTCGACTTAATTTCCATGAAACCAACGAAAGTCAAAGGATTTCCCATTAGCAATTTTAATTGCGCGAAATGTAAATTATGGCATAATGAAAGTGCATTTTCACACCACGAATGGATTCGGTACTTGTTATCGAAATAGTGTTTACTTGTCACCTTTATGTGTTAAGTTTCACGTACAAATGAAAGGTCGCTTGGATGTTCTTTGTGTTAGATCTCGAATTGTATTTTCATCAAATGCTTCGATTACCAAAAACATGCAAACGTAAGTATCGACTCCGACTGCTACGTACTGTTCGTTCCGACCTAAGCAGGGTTTATTGACCGTCGATCGAAGTATTATCTGGCTTGCATTATCATCGTCTGTGAACCCTCCCCTGACATAGATATTAATCAAACAACGCACTCTCCACTCTGAAAACTAATAAATTATTATTTTTTATCTGCTGTCATCATATTTGTAGTGAACTATTAGTATACGGTGTCTAGAAACTTTGTGTTCTGTTCACCATTTTCGAACATTTGGTAATAATTTCATTGTTTTAAATTTATTACACGTCGAGTATCAAGCAGTGATATAATTGGTTGTAGCAAATTTACCATTATTGTTATTATATAAATGTATTTTTACAAAGGCTTCTTCATTAATATCTATGTCATGCCTAATTACCGAATTGTGAAACTCGTGGTTTGATGTGGATTTATTTGCATATCCTATGTATTGCCTTTTTGCTTCAGCGACAAAGCAATGTGAATAATTCTTCTCAGTCTCCTTATGCATCTAGATCTAGATTCTAGACGCTTGAATCCTTGACGTCACGTCAGGTTGATTGGATCTTTTTTGTCTATGGCCGTCTGTGTTCACATGTTCCACCACACCATTCCTCATTCAACCACAAAATTCTTTTATCACCTGTTCTTACCAATTTTCAATGAAAACAATACTGATTAACACATGAAATATTACTTAATTGCAAAATAGGTGCAGCCGTTGTCCTTCCGCTTCGAACAGTGAATGTGCTGCGTCGATTTGTATAATATACCTAAGATGGTTTATTGTTGCGCGAACGCATTTCAATAAAGGTGCAGACAAGCTTAAAATTCTATTTCATCCGCTACACTTAACACAATTTCTCCTATGTCTTTAACATCATATAGTACCTACATATGACGTTCAATATGTGCTTGTTTACTCTAAGATTACTTGCCTACTACTTGGAGTCCCATTTCACGGATATGATCTCATACCAAATCATCTATCTCTGAGATATAAATTGATTTCAATTAGTGTTCCAGTGACTTACAAATTAGTTAGGAGCAATTTGTATTTATGGAACAAATTGGACTCGCAATGGCGAAATTTGTTATAGTAATTGATATACATATGCACTCGTACGTTCGTCCGTTCCTTCAATTTGGATAAATGGGTACAGTGAAATGTCTATTCATATTTTACTCAACATTTTTTACAACTGTTCCATATTTTGTACCAGTACGTTCAGTTTCTAAAGAAGCGTGTAGCAATCGATCAATAATTAAAATATTTTCCACGAACACCAATCTCGCTTTTACAGCGCCTTTTACGCTGACAACACTCGATTGATGCCGATCGATGTTTATTCAAAAACGCGTTGTCTCGACAACGTTCAACAAAAGCTGTTCAAATATGCTCGTTCGATGCAATTTAATACCTCGTTAAAATCGGTCCAGTGGCTGGAATACTAATTAACTGTAAACCGGTTTACGATATTGTCAGCAGGCGTAATTTTCTCACTGCCGCGCGGCACGTGGTCGGACCGTTATCGAACTGAATAGAGTTGGGGATATTGTATTTATTTGCGACTGAACAAATTATTTTGTCTATATCACGCTAGAAAATTTACGATAGTTGCTACGAATATCGAATTACTTGAAACTTTCTATCACGACTGAGACTAATTTAGATACAATTTTTTTTCACGTATTTCTTTCAGATAACACTACCTATCACTTTTCTCCTCTTAAATACTCAAGTACTTCTTTACAGTTGATTGCAGACTATAATTGAATAGAATATCATGAGAATGATGAGATGCTTCTTCAAAAAAACAAATTTAATATAAATATTGAAATATTAACTTTCAAATTTTGTTAATTAGTCAGTAAGTTTTTGTTTTAATTCAGTCTATCGTGTTTGAGTGATTTTCTAATAGATAAACTATGGCAACGTTAACCAGCTTACAAACGCTTTGTTAAAATTGTATGGGTGCAAAACTTCTAATAATTCGCGCGGTTTGCAATTAATGGTGCATGGAATTCCTCCTTGATGGCATAACGACATTGTTGGTTGTTAATCCTATTATAATCAACCTTTGTGGACTGGTGAAGAATGTTAACTAAGCATTAAGTTCGCTCTTTGTGAATCAATGGAGAGTATTTACCTTCTTTATTTAAAGAGGAAACATTGCGTCCAGTAGCATCCAATCATTTACTATGTAAATATATATAAATTCTATGTTGTTGTTTATTTCGCGTCCTATTGTATATATTATCTAATTTGCCGTTTCTTTAATACAATCCGCGATCTGTTTGCAAACCGACATACTCCATATAGGTCAATGGCATTTAGTCCCGAGTGCCAGTGGAGTCACAAAAATTAATAGAGTCGAATGGCATGACTCACTCTAGAATGATCTCATTGCGCGATCCGTTGTACGTACGAACAGTACGCGTACTAGCTATTTCCTTGTTTAATTCTGTAGGTTCGATTAAGTTTTTTGTATCGACCGGATTATATCGGTTCGATAAATCTGACATTCCTCCTAACGGAAAAGTTTTTTGTGACGAATTTGTAGATACGTATTTTAATGCGTCCATTACGTGTGTGTGTTTGAGATTTGATTAAGCACAACTGCTGTAACGTTGATGGAAGATATCGTGAGGAAACTTGCGCACCCCAGAATTGACAGAAGGTTATCTAAAATCGGCATAGTATATCATTCGCAGTTGTAGTAGACTGTAGCGTGGAATATGTGAAGATACCCAAGCCCAACATTGGAAAAAGAAAAGAGTTTAAAAAATATATAATATAATACTTTGATGGTCCGCGTGGAAGAAAACTTTGATTATTTCAGCTAGATATTTCATGTCGACTGATAGTAAATAGAAAATAGAAATGGATGCAAATTATTTACAGAGCACTCGAACGAATTATTATAAGCGTCTCAATTAAACCGGTAAATAAACTGAAAGCCGCCCACGTATAATAAATTAGTTATCATAACCATTAAGCTCATATTATATATTCGATGTCAGGAAACGATTTCATACGAGCAGAGATAGAACGGTCTCGAGAGTAAATGATGTTGGAGGGTCGGCTGTGTGGAGGTTTTTTTCGCGATGTGACCTCACTACATGATTGCAATAGGAAGTAGTGGATGAACCATTTGATATATTGCATTCCTATTTTATTTCGCAACTAATATGTTCTTTATGATTGTTGCAAAATGTATGTTCGGTAAATAAAATTATTATTAGTAGACCATCACGCCAGGTCCCAAACTAAGTAGGCAGGGAGCATCGAATTGCCAAACATTTCTATCTTTACAGACCTTTCATTCTTTTGTATTCCACACTCCTTGCATACTTATGGCACCGGCACTAAGTAAAATGTTATTAGGGAGTTGATTGCACCTCAACTCGACAATTTAATGTTCCACTCCTACGCAAGGATCCCCACAATAACGACACAGCTGCTTAGTCTAAAAGCTTAGTTCGCCTGTTGTTTTCGCGGTGTTAATTGTTAGTTTGCAAATTTAAAGTTTACATTATAAATTCAAGTCAAAACAAGTTAATCTTACATCCGCTATCTCCGGCCGCGATGCCTTATGCCGCTTTCTAAGCTTCCGTTTGCTCGATCACAAATTCCTCAGTTTAAATCACGCGGAAAGAGCAAAAAGCTCAATAAATTAATTAATAAAACATGCTTTAAATCCGGTGACTTCGACCGGATGGCGTGCGTATGGATTCATCGTTACTCGATACGCTGTAGCGTCCTGGGTTTTTGCTAGACATCTTGTCATCTGTGCATCATCTTAAAAAACTTCAAATCTTAAAGCAGTTAACAAAGAAAAGAAAGATTTGCATTATTATACATTAAAATAGTAATACATGTTAAAGAAACACAAAATCTACGTGTTTATTTTATTTTGCAATAGACACACATGCTGCGTGTGTCATCACAACGGTTGATACTGATTATAAAAACATCATGTAACATCACTGCATCTTTGTGGGTCAATTCTACTTGAAAACTCGCCAGCATATTAAAGATTTCACAACCGTATAAAAGTTAACATCCGAGGTACAACTAATAGAGGTTTCCTAGTTGTCTACATTGTTACATTGAAATCGAATGTTTACCTAACATTATCGTGCGGCCAGTTCTAATTATGCACATAGGGAACACTTCGAGCTCGCCGTAGTACGGAAGCACTAGCTTTATTAAGCCCGCGCCCGATCTAGACCTCCCACATGCAGCGCGAGACAGCACAATCGTGATTATGTACTCGCCGTACAGTACAGTAGTACAGAACTAATGTGAACATTTTATTTCTGGACTTGACTGACTCCTGTTTACCCTGTCCATCAAATACTTAGCGAATCCTAAGTGAGGGGCTGATTATAGTTAGTTATGATTTGATCTTTTAGGTATCTAGTTACAAAAGTACAGGCTGAAAATAATTTAATATCAGATAGTAATATATTCGGTAAAATATTATTAGTAATTAACGTTTCGTGATAACATTTATAAGGTTCCTAAC
>DWQT01002894.1:0-13320 GCA_018244895.1 Myscelus amystis hages | reverse complement strand
GTGAGAAAACACGTTGATTACATATATATATATATATATATATTATAAGACGTACAAGGTGCATACGCTTAACGAGTACGTCAATGTTTGACTGCTTAACTTCCGCCTGCTACTATCTCTACCTACGACTCTACCTTCGCTATTTCTGCAACAAAACGACAAAACAGACACCACTATAACGTTCACATTCTTTTGTGCGGTCGCTACGAAACTCGTTAAGCGACCCGAAAACATTTTACAGTGAAAAAAAAACGTAGCATTCAGAAGCCAAATGCCTTTTGATCAAAACTCAGAGACTACATAGCTATGCATACAAGAGATCATACGCCCGCGTTGAAAACATTGATAATAAAAAGCTTCCGCGACAAAATATCGTTCGCACACGACACGTTTGAAACGACTGAGGCGTGCGCAACCAAATAATGAATACGAAATGTGAACAAGATCTGACGTTGTTTCTCAGCAATTAACCTCACACGTTTTATCAAAAAACTCATTATAATATGGGAAATTCACTGAGCTCTTTCATGCTAAGGCCGATAAAGAATTCATAACGACGATAGTGCAACGCTCTTTAGGGTTTGTGTATTATTGCCGCAACTATTACTATTAAATAAGAGTGCTTACATTATATTCCTGAGTGATATTGTCACGAAGAATGACAAAAAGTTTAATAAACGAAAACCCCAAAAAGACTGATGGATTTACATCTGGAACTAAAAAAAAGACCTGGCCTTTCGCAAATATGATGCATCTATTTTTATTCACTTTTTGAAACAGCTAAGCGAAATACGCGAGAACAGCTGATTCAACTCACAGTACGGATAGCAGCTAAACATTTACACGTGTGAAATGGCGCGCGGAAGTTGTTAAAATTGACAAACATGTAGCAATACCGGGACAACGTGAACGTTTGAGTTGGACTCGCCTCTCGAGAATTCTGGAAAGGTACACGCAGAAAGCAAGAGTTAGCAAGAAAATAGGAAAAGCTACTACCGTTTGCTTCATTACTACATTCAATGTGGTAAGTGAGCTTTTATGAGCACAATCAATCTGAAATAGAGTGCGAAAGTGAAAGCCACGCCCAGAGCTTATGAAACTAAAAACTAGTTCAATCCGATACGGTAATCGGCCCATCTATTGTTTTTATTCTAGACGTTTTTCCATAGAACTAACTCAAAAGATTTATTCTCATGAATCCGGAATACGAAAGATTCAGCACAAAGCACACAAAATATCATAGACTTCTAGTCGCTTTCCTTTATATCTTCGCACGTCCTATTTTCCGCATACAACTTTTGGCCCATTTGCGACTCGCTTGAATATACAGAGATATCGCCCCCACAATGCTATCTTATAGCACTCCAAAAATTGTAAGCCACTGTATGCCGTGGGAATAACGCCGACTTTGCAACTTAAAGCGTTTTTCCAGCAGAAAATGTATTTTGGCACAACCATACATGGAAAAAGCTGGATTCTCGGTACGATTCATCCATCATTCATTCTTCGTGTGCGGTGTGAAAGACGCCTGTGACGATTATGACGTTCGCTTCAGTGTGACAACGGCCACGTTTGCTGCATATGACGCTCTTAGGGTATTGTAATAAACGTTTCATTTCTTTAACTGCGTGTATCACTTGCTTTGCAGAACTTTAGACAGTTTTGTCGAGAATACAAAAACTGAACGTCGTATTCTATTTGTCAACAAAAGGATTTTCCCCTTAAACATCAACGGTTTATGACTCATAATGAATTGCAGCTTTCGTGTCGCTTATAACGTTTTGGTTCGTAAAAGACAATGTAACTAAGCTGTGTTGATACTTGCCAGTTATTCGACGGAATTGCATCTGGATGTCGCGCGCATTTTTATTTCTACTCTATTCGTTTTCCGTAAGATTTAAATTCGATTGACGGCTACACAGAAGCAGCGCATGAGGACATTGTCTACGCATTGTTCGTCTTGCAGCGATGTTTAGATGAATGAGACAGGATAGATGGCGTGCATCATGTCAGCTTGTGGAACAAGCAGCGTTTTGTTCACAAGAGGTTTATCCAACCGATTCATGAGGCCTCGTGAATGAGTGCGTGGTTTGTTTACAAGCGCTCTAATTACTGTGACAAGTTAAGCAAACACATCTCTTACAACCATTGACCGAAATACGCTAACTCCATCAAATATAACCGCCTGAGAATATCGGCATCGAAGGGAAATATGTAAATAAATTAACGTAATAAAGTAATAACCAATAAATAGTTTATTGTGAGATCTTTAAACCTTCCAATTTTGTTACCTAAAAAGTTCACAATATCTGGAAATATTATTATTTGAGTGTCGATAACTAAATCATAACACCTCCTGTTCATCAAACGCAAAATTAAACGACAATTAAAGGCTTCGTTTCTTAACACCGACGTTAATTGCAAGCCTTTCTGCTGCGGCGACAAAACACTCTGAGAGCTTATTTGAATATTTCAAACGTCCGCGTCAATGCAAACTTAGGGTTTCCTTAAATAACTCTTTAATTAAAACGTTCGTCTGATCTTTGGCGGTAGCTAAATGCCAGTCATGTACCTGTAGATTAACTAATTTCACTTCGTTACCAGTCACAATCAATAATTTGTCGCGATTACCCTAACATTTATTGACTCTTGTACACAAGTTGTGTGAGTGATTCAATTACTTGCTTAAATTTAATCATATCAAAGTTAAATATTAACGTACTAAAACAATATTGCACGTAGGCGATATTACATCAATTGTTTTTGTAAAGTAAACAAAATCTTGTTTATGGTAATTAATTGAAATTTATTTATAAATAAATGTTATTAATTCCGCTTTGATACCCGAGGGACAAGGGGAAAGGACAGAGAAAATGAAGGGAATTAATGACAGTAATGTATTTGATAAATTTACATAGTTGTACGTCAATATCGTAATAAGATCTCTTTGACAGTTTGACTACAGTTTGAGTTCGGCTTTCTCAAAATCTCAAACCAGATTCAAAAACTGTAACTCAAAAATAACAATCGAGTCGTTTAACGGTAACTGGTCATAACCGCTTAGCAACGAACCAACAAGAGAAAATTATGTAATAAATATTGTTACTAGGGACCTAAGTTTGCTGCGCGTAAAAACATAAGCGTCTCTCAGTCTGGGAACGGAAAACACAAAAATATTGTCCCTTGCACAAACAGACACCCTTTCAGGATCATTCAATCAATTACAACACGCCGCCATCAATCTGTGGAAACCGCGCCGTCACCGCCCGCACATTATTTCTGCTCAAAATTTCCGACGTATTCCCAACTAAACTGCCGCACCTGGCTTCGTACGTTTTAAGTATATTACTTATGTTTATGAAATTGCTTCGATAGTTTCTTCATACATGCAAAGTATATTTTATATTACAATTCTCGAATGATTAATTACTGTCTGATGAAATACTTAAATTTAAGCATATTCTTACATTGTATTTCAACTTTGAGACTCGCTGTAGAATACTCACAGGTTATTAAGAAATATTGATAAATTTTGATCTGTTTTGAAGTGTAGGTAGGCACCTTTATTAAATAGCATAGGATCAAAATTTTCCTTTATAAAAGTACTTAATGACTTATGTTTTACTCTCCATTTCAAAGAGTTTTTTTTTTAATTATATCTTGCAAGAGACATAATAACATAACCAAATTTCGAAACACAACGTACAAACATACATTTGTTTAATTTTTATATATAGTAGTTTGAATTCCATCGACTCATCCAGCGATCGTGTTCTTCCGAAATGACAGAATTCGTATGGAAAATATTTTGTTCCCTCCGGAAGAGCCCGATTTGAGCACAGATCGCATAATTCATACACAATGGCACTGAGGGATGTCGGATAATGCTTCGCGATCTTAAACTGTCTGAGTGGTGAATGAGTTGCAAGTGAGAGGTAGGTATGACAATTATATTTAGGTAGGTATAAGTATTTACTGCGAAAAACCTAAGGTAGTTTATTTATACTTAACGAATCGTTTAACCCAAATCGCATTATGTAAGTTTGATTCTTTGACCATAAAAATACATAACATTATCTGCCTCAATTATAAACATAACGGAGACACCACCAATTTGAAATACCAAAACATTTCTTTTAAAATTACCTGATTTATGTAAATTATTATTCCAAATTGATTCCAATTTGAAGCACACAGCTCAGTCTTTACACTGTACCTATATGAAAATTTAAAATAGTTACCACACGACTTATGACTTGCCGGTATTTAAACGATTTAATGTTAAAGAGAGACAGAGAGTGACAAAAGAGAGAGAAAGAATTTAAACGTATATCAGTTCCATTCGTTCTATTTATTTGACTATACATTGCGAAACACATCTTCAATTACTATTCTACAAAGACGCTATTGAACACCAAATGGATAATGGTAGGATATCCTTGCAACGTCAGTGGGAACATAATGCAGATCTTGGTACGCCTTGACCATCATTTGCTGGTTCACCACCGCGAAGGGCCTCGGCGAGATGCTCTCGATCGAGGGCAGGGGTCTCAGGTCGAGGCTCGAGAGCTGCTCCTCCTTAGGCCTCATTGGCGGCACGAAGGTGGGCTGCGAAATCGATGGCACGGTGTAACTGATCATGTTGTTGTACATGAACTGATGCTCGGAGTAGCTCGTGGGTATCTGATACGTTTCGGATCGCGGCTCGATCTCCACGAATGTGTCTCTGGTGGTGTACAGCGCGGGGTTGGAGAAGGCGCCGGAGTCCAGCCTGTTCTTGCGGCGCGGCCGGTACTTGTAGTCGGGGTAATCGTTCATGTGCTTCAGCCTCAACCGCTTCGCTTCATCTATGAACGGTCGTTTCTCCGCTTCGTCCAAACTCTTCCATTCTATACCGAGGCGTTTTGATATCTCCGAGTTGTGCAACTTCGGATTCAACATGGAGATCTTCTTGCGCTGCAGCCGCGACCACACCATGAAAGCGTTCATCGGCCTCTTGATGTGATAAGGGTTGGAGTTCCTCGGCAATCTTGACACCGGTTTCGTTTGTGACTCTATTGGATACGCCATCTTCGTATGTATTTCAAATATCGATTATCACTGTAATCACGTCATTATTGTCTTTGTATCATCACAAATCATCACTTGCGAATCAATTTCACGGTCTTCATTACTAGGAGGTTAAGATATAAGTGAAAGTATCGAACACACTGACAGTATTGTCCCCAACTGATATTTCATTGGATCAGAATGACGCAGCCAGGCCCGCGGGCAGGCAAGCACTGATGACCGGTTTCGAGGCAGACTAAATCTGAACGCCGTCATTAGGCCAACAATGCCCGGGTCACAATAGCAATGACAATTTTCCATGTATTATCTGCCGTTGAATAAAGAGCGGCGACAATGCATTGATTGCTCACAAATTGTCAAATGATACTGGTGTTTTGTCCGAGCCGCGCCACAGAGCAGTGGTCCATTAAAAAGATTCTGTGCGATCCGAAAAGGTGGTGTGGCTTTGTTAACGGTAGAGAATTCTAATATCTAGTTCGTGTTCAGTTAAATTTTATTAAAGCGCGGTCATAGGATGACTAAAACAAAACCTAATAAACAAAGACATCTAACAGTTGTATGATAAGAAATACTATTTCATTCCAACTGTCAAGGGCACTAATTTGTTGTGTGAAGGCTGTAACAGGCAGACTTCCGTACACTGACTGAGCTTAGAACTTTTGTCGCTTCTGTGGGTGAATATGTGTTAAAATCTAATATATTTTCTTGACTATTTCAAGAAGCGAGTTATGCGATACAGAAATCAATGTTTAGTAAATAGGTATAAGACATTTATTTACCTGATTCAGAAGCAGATGGAACAATTTGAAATCTTTTGATGTCACCATTATACCATCACGCCAAGTGATTAACGGGCTAGGCAGGGCGCATCGAGTGCCAAACATCTCCGTCCTTACAAACCTAACGTGCTTCGTCTACATTCATTACTCTCTTCTTATTTATTCATTCTTCTTCTTTCTTCATTACACGCCAATTTCAAAGACTACAGTAGTAGTTACATATCAAAGGTTTACTGTTTTTTATTGTTTTATTGTTACAAGCGTTATTGCTTTAATACGAAAAGATAGATACAAATAGATAGATAAAAGATAGACTGCAGTGGGTAGGATGATGTGGGCGGATAAAATCGTTGGTTTCACGTAACTCAATCGTTTTAAAACCACTATTATCGGCTGCATCGTTCATTTCACAATTCAAATGTAGATTAGGACAAGTATTGTCCATTCTCTGTAGGGTTGTCACGCGAGCGTATCGCCAGAAACAAGTTAATATGCTTTTGGTAAAATCTCGCAAGTTATTGTTTCATGGTACGATATTAACGAAAAGTTACGAATCGCATTAAAAAAATCGGATAAGCGTGAGCGAGCGTTTAGCTCCTAATCCGTATGAATTCATTTTTTTTTTAATTTTGCATAAAATTTACTCATTTAAAGTTCTTTATTTTCTCTTGACAGTTGACAGTAATAAACAATATTAGTGAAAGAGCATTTAAAAATTCAAATTTAGAAGCCAACTTCTGTCTTTAAAAATTGAAAAGATAAATCATTATAATTACACTAAAGGCATGTCCTAAAAGAAAAGTTTGCTAGACTCTCGGTACTAGCTGGCTCTAGTAGCTAGTTTAAAATTTGTGTTCCTGTTTAACATTGATTTTCTCGTTTCACAATGGACTAACAGGTATGCAAACGTTAAGATTTTGCCTGATTTAGTATACATATATTTACTTACAATGCCAGCCCTAATGGTGCAAGGCTTACCATCGACTGAGGTGTGGCTTAATCTTTCTGCACAATGCCATTCAGTCCAATGGCTCTATGGGTCGATTTGCTGAATTGAATGGTGATGGCCGATCTAGGCTTGGTAGCCAAACGGGCGAGGTGTGTTTGATGAATTATTGTGCGGTAAGGAAATTCTTCATCATTTCGTTTCATTCACAGCTAGAGATATTAAGCAAACATTTTCTATTAAATCAAAGATATGTAGTATATGACACATTCAATAAAGTTTTGAAATAATTAAATATGAAGGTAAGATTTAAAATTCATTCGTCACATTAATTTTATCCTATACCTAATTAAAAAGATTTAGAAAACTAATATTATGCCGTTTAGTTCTTTCTCTAAGTATAGCTTTGTAATATAAACCTAACCTTTCTTGTATAAAATTTAATGTATGAATGCAATTATCACCCGCAGTTGTTATTTTTTACCTGATTTCGTCTACTATTATTGAAATTGATTTCAAATACCTAAGCTTAAGCTCTCCGTTTCAATATTGTATTGCCGTGTCATCTATTAAACTTTACGTAAACTATATTGTCCACAACGTACCATTGGACTGCCACTGTTATTAACACTTATTTGTTAGTTTTAGCGCCATCTAGCGATTGAATATAATTTAGTTCATGCAATCACTCTAGATGACTCTGCCGAGTGATAAATGTATTTAGTTAGCAAATTTGTACTAGATGGCAGTAGCTATGAGAAGTTCTAAAACAGCGTACACAATTAATTATACAATCGCAGGTAAGTGAACTAAGTCAGCTGTTGAAAATCAGCAGAATACATGAATGTAAAAAAAGGCAATATTGCTACACTAATTTCTTCGGTATCAATACCTACGTCGCTGCAGCAGATTTCTTTAAGATGAAGTTTTATTACTAAGCAGTACAAAAATAGGATGTTATACAAATGTAGCTGACAAACATACCCATATATATAGATATTAATTATCTAAATATATACCTGCATACCTACAATTGAAGTCCTGCCAGATGCTGATGTTAGTCACAGCAACATTTTTGCTTAGACGGCTAAGTTAAAATATCCCATAATTATAAGTTACTTACGCGGCTTTAGATAAGCTTAAGATTCTACTACAGCGTTATTTAACAACGCTGTCAGATAATACTTACCTATTTAAAGACTTAAATAGTTAACGTAAATCACAAACAAAAGACAATATCGTTAAACGCCTCCATTGAGTTATTCAGCGAGACTGGAGGGCGAATGATAAAACAAATTTTACGCGTCTGGAAACTCGCAAAGCCTACACTTGCACTTGTAAATCACGGCGGACATAAAGGGGACATTTAAGCCGTCATATTTATGAAAATAAGCTATAATGGGAACACAAAAAGAGCCCGCAGTGACTTCGGTCGCGAGGGAGGCGCCATCTTTGCTTAAGCCGACGACACGACTCGGTGTTCCAGTATGTTATTTAGAACATTGTTTCAATAAATCTATTGTTTCTTATATTTGCGTAAACTCTGTATGAATCTACAATTTTTTTGTCTGAATTCAATCTAAAAGTGAAAACAGAAAATGAAATAAACAATCGTAAGTCAAACTTCAGAAATGTGACAGTCCTACTATATAGCACTTTTTTGCCGGTTTTTTTTCCGCTGTCGGCCATGAACCTTCTCTCATAATGACATAGTTTAAGGTCGTATTTTGCCACGCAAACCAATTGTGGATTGGCAAACTTTGCACACTCACAGAAGATTGTGCAGTGCAGAAAGTTTCACGATGTTTTCCTTCACTGTTATAGCGAGTGATTCTTAACTTTTGATATATGTTATTTTTTTAGTATACTACATATATATATATCGATGAAAAGTATTATGGTCAGCAGTAAAATTTTTGTACCCCCTACGATTTCCCTTTCGATGCTGTTTGAATCTTGGTCGTGGGGTGTAAAGCTGATTAAAAGTCCTAACTTATTGTTATTGCGGGCTCCAAGCGTTAGTTTATGTTCCAAATCGTGGCCGTGTGACTGGTCTGTCCGTGTATATTTATTGTGTTTATGTTTATCTATATAAATTGTATGTCCATACATATCAAGGTAAGACTATGACGAAGGATGCGATAGTTTGCTTAAATGTTGTTTAGATACTTTAATTTTATTTTCAATTCACCTTCAAATTGAAATTTTATTAACAAACATTTCCATTACACAGAAGAATTAAAAAGAAATAGTTATTTTAATAAGATATGATTTGATATTAAAATAGGTTCTTTATAAATAAATGAACTGAACTAGTACTGCAAGGCTCAAAAAGACGACTTCTTAAGGAAATATCTATAGGTATTAATAATATAAAGCTGAAGAGTTTGTTTGATTGTTTGAACGCGCAAATATCAGGAAATATTGGTCCGATTTGAAAAATTCTTTCAGTTTTGGATAGCTCATTTATCGAGAAAAGCTATAGACTATATAACATCACGCTAAAATGAATAGGAGAGGAGCAGCAATAAAAAATATTGTGACAACGGCAAAATCATTTATGTATATGGCAAAGGAACGTTTGCGGGGACAGCTAGTAATGAATAATAATTCATTTAAAACATCTATAAGAAACTGTAAGCGATACTTAACTTTATTGATTCAAGATTTCTAACCACGAAAAGTCGTAAGCTATCAAGGCTAATATTATCATTGGGTTCACATATAAATTTCATGCTTACCAACTGACAATTCCAAAAGAAAACCCGCAAATCCCTTCAGCGAATAATAGTATTCTTGCATATAATCAAATAGAAAAGAAAGTATCCTCAGCACAAATATACTTTGAAAACTATAAGATTGAGTGGCAAACAAAATATCGCAAATGCGGGAGAATAGAATGGCGCCTGTCGCCCCGCGCCGTGTAATAAAAGGCTCTTGTGTATCGGAAACATCACACGCGAGCTTTAAGTTCGCGGGATACGTCTGAAGATACCTTAGCGCTTTAGTCACTTTTAGTATACATGTTAAATTCAAATTCAAATTGTCTTATTCATTATAAGGTACATAAATACACTTAATGACCTGTAGTGATGTGTATGTAGTGACGTAGACATGTAGTGATGGTTATGTATGTATGTATGTATGTATGTATGTGGTATACATGTATGACAAGTACAATCAATATATTAGTCATACTCCAAGTTACACACTCACGTCCATTTTCCATAGAGACAGGCAGAAACTAATGGATTTCACCAGATTTGACTGAATTTGATGCCCCTGTATAGTTTATGCCTAATTTGCGATCAGATGGTTATGTACGGTCTATTTATACAACATACATACCAATAACATTGACTGAAAACAAATGCACAGAAACGTTAACAGATTTATAAACAGGCACAAAATATGTATCTTCGGATGGGCTATCTTCAGACGGCTACCCCGTGTGTGCCGCGGCCCGTTCCTGGCCTTTATGTCGCTATTGATACGATGTTTTTATTTCCTCCTCCATACAGCCTTCGCTTTGTATGACGCGGTAATATAATACGTATCTTAGAAGGGTAAAAAAGCTCGACACAAGCAAATGTTTTTCAAAACACTTGGCGTTCTTGGTCGAGTCCGGGGTTCAATTCCTGTCTAGAACAAGTATGTGTGTGACCTATCTATGTGCAATCTATATTATCGGCAATAAGATTATGCATTTTTTATATTACCAACCTTGTAAATAGTAATACTCATATTTTTAATATTTGAATGTTACTCGTAAAAGTGAATTGTATTCATATTCTTATGAGAAAAAAAAGATTATTAAATCTTAAATTAGTTAATTTGTTTAAAAATTTATGTATATAGTATGTCCTTTGTGTGGTGACCATAGTACTTACTGGTTGTATCAAGTCTGTGCTCGGTACTCCAAAATATTATTAATATATTCCATAAATTCCATTCCATACACACGCTAGGACCGGCTTAACATTGATATTCATATCACGCGGAGGTTCTATGGTTCTAAACGTTTGTATGCTATCAGTATGACTGTTACATAACATAATATGATATTTAAGTAATTTTTATGCTACTATATGAAATTACCGTAGTACTACGAAACCGCTACGAACGTAGCACGTAGCATCGACTGCTACATGCATTTCTGTGAACGTTTAATGGGATTTAAAGGTTGCATTAGACTTACATGTAAGGCGTTTTCGGAGTGCTATGACATGGGATTTTTTAAGATAGGCATGAAAAGAAGTCTATTTGAAAAACGCATCCTCTCCTGATGTTCAAAAGCAATGACCTCTTACCAACAAGATACTAAACAAAAGAAATATTAAAGTAAAAAAGATTTTTAAGAACGACATAAAGAGAATTACGTCGCAACGGCAAAAATATTCGTCCTGGATGAGTACCGAAATCGATTCCGGCTTAGGCTTTAATAACCACTGAATCAAAAGATACCTTGATATAAAAAAAATATGATTATCTGGTGGGATGGAGGATATTGACACAGGTGGAACAGCGTTTATACCGTAACTAGATTAGAGTTCAACCGGGCACTGGGAATGACAATTTTCAGCCAGGACTCCGCGCGTGTTCCGTTTACATAGCCTTAAGTACCTATATCTGTGCATTATCATTCTTACTTCTCTTTGTTAAAGATTACCAACAAGATATACAATTTGTTGTGGATCTAATATAACACTGACTGACTGACTAACTGACTGACTGACTGACTGACTAACTGACTGACTGACAAAGAGATCAACTGACAACCGAAACGGTAACAAGTCATCTTCACCGTCGAAGCCTAAAGGCCAAATCATACCACCTTGGCCCAGCGCGGATTAGTAAACTTCACACACCTCGGAAAACACTATAAGGTTTTCAAAGCTATGCCGGTTCAGGCATGATATACTAAATATTAGATACAACAAGTGATATTTAAGTGTTTTATAACACTACTTTCTGCTGTGCATTATCAACGCAAATATTACATTTAACACGTAAACACAATAAAGCGAAATCCATTTGCCACTAACCAAATCATATTTCGATCAGACTCATTACATTACAACACATCACCTATTTTGTAAATAACAGCTGTATTGAGCGCACCTACAACACGTCTCGTACTGCAGTACGCATAAGTTTCACACGATGTCTCTATCACGTTATTAAAATTGCGTCCTTACCGCTGCTATATAAAGTTACATTTGGCTTGCAATGTTGAAAGGGAGGCACGAAACTTGTGTGGATCTGGTTTTGGGCCCGAGGCTGAGCGGCGGACCGGCAAAACGGTGCATAACACGATATTGTGGCGTGCAGCGGAGAATTGTTTTACCGGCTACAGCTACGGGCGAGATTTGAACACCTTTTTGTACTAACGTCAGACTAGCTGCTCTAATTTTGCGGCATATAGCATATATAAAACAGTAAACTAACTAGTAACCGTAGATGCCGCTGCCGCCCTCAGGCAACAACTTATGTTACTACTGTATTAAGTTTTAATGAAAATATTAATTGATTATTTTTCATCGGAATATAATAAACGTTGCCCACTTAAGATTTTTATCGGTATGAGTGCAGTTAGTACTGAGTACTGACTAAGCCGCATATTAATCTACGCTGGTCGAGACTTGTCACACAGTCCTGCGGTCGTTTTTAACACGAATGCGTAATATATGGAATAAACTTCCCTCTGACGTATTCCCAGAGCGCTATGACATAGGGTTCATCTAAAGCAACTTTTCAAATCAAGCAACCAATCTGCTTGCGTGCAGGCCTAAAATAAAAAATACATGCGACCATGGACCAACATCTACACCTTTCAAAGCATAACGAAACACAATGATGTAACTGTTATTGCCTCAAAATAATATTATTCTTATCTTATTAATATTATAAATGTGAAAGTTTGTGAGTATGGATGTTTGTTACCCTTTCACGTAAATACTACTGAACCGATTACGCTGAAATTCGGTATGTAGGTAGCTCAAGACCCAGAATAACACATAGGCTACTTTTTATCCCGTAGTTCCCGAGTGATCGGGCTTTACATGTACATATTCTACCACCTCCAGTAATCCCGTACGCCTATGTTTTGATGTGTCTAAACTTATCAAACAGCGTAAGGTAAAGCCACACAAGAGCGGCTATTAGGCGCCGTTCATGCGGTCTGTTTGCGGCCGCATGGTGTCTGTTGTTAATGCATAATCGCATTTGTGTATACAACAATAAATGCCATATTAGATTGATAATATGCACTAATATAACTAAAATATAAAAATATAGAGACATAGAATTGTAGAGTCGGAAAAGAGACTTATGTGTAAGCATTTCAATCAAATCGGAGATGTACTATAAAAAGTTACGAACAATTTTTACAGATGAAATCAGAAGAAACGAAAGAATTTTGGAACCTTTGCCTGCTCATAAATAGATATATATGTCGCATGCTTATTGGAATACTGACTTAACTCAAAAAAGACGATTTTTGGGAAATCGCAAAAGAAGATCTTG
>DWQT01002893.1:0-13321 GCA_018244895.1 Myscelus amystis hages | reverse complement strand
TTGCCTACTTTGGAATCAGATAGCCGTGTGTGGAATTGTCCTAAGATATTAAGACTACCATCCCAGACTTTACTTGTCAGTTGAGCTCGCGTCGCACTACTTGACAATGAAGTTGGTGTCGACCGTCAGGCGGACCGGCGCGAGCGACACAAAGAGCATCGCACGAGCCGAGCGAAGCATGTGCAAGTTGTATGCACCCTCGATGTGTATGAGTAGTAATATTATAAAGGAATATCTTTTTATTCTTTTACTTGTAAACAAGGCAACGGATTGGTGTGATATTTGGTATGAAAGTAGTTGAAGGTCTGGAGAGTGGTATATGCGACTATTTTTAAGGAAAATGTCACATTTCCACGGGAAAACACGTTTTAATCAAGAAAGCGCTATAGATTACGTTATGGATGCAACAACGGTATGACGTGCGAACAAAATAAATTAATTACACGCGAGCGCAGCCGCAGGTAACAGCTAAGCTTACAAAGTTTTATTTCTTTTTAATGCTATTAAAAATAAATATAGTTCTCGTTGACATGAGTCATGCAAATTTAATAGTGTTCTTGTCTTCGTGACTGTACAGCAACCGACCTTCGGTTAGCTCCGTGGGACCGCGCGATAGCTTTCTACAGCTGTTCTCTTCATTTACGTACTGTTTATTTACAGATTTCAGGTTTTTCAATTGACTATTACAATTTTGCAATAAAATTGGCATTGCCGCTCAAAATAACTAGCAGTAAATAAATTAAAATCTATTAAAAGTTGTTTTTGTGTAACGTTTTTCCTTGCTACGTTGATTTAGGGAAAATGTAACATCTATATAGGTACATATCTTTGGTATATAATATTATGTATATTCTGCAACATTTCTTCTTCTTTATTCTATTCATTTATTTATTCCTTTTATCTTTTTCTTTCGTCTCGTTCGTTTTAAATGTCCACAAATGACGTTCAATCCAGAAAAAGGATACATCCATTTGTGTACATTTCATTCTAGAGACTACCATGTTTCTCAACTAACGGCGAGTACACTAAGCACGGGCCGGAAATGCGTTGATAATTGCAAAATGCTTTTGCGTAGATTTAGGACAATAAGTCAATCTCGTCACGGCCCACGAGCCAGATACTGCGACAATGCTAAGTCGCCAGCAACCAGGCAACGGCGCAGTTGACAAGCTGCGAACACGCAAGATCCTATTTCACGACTCGATGATTCCTATGAAAACATTCGGTGTTGCCATTATAACTGTACCTCCGCAAAGTAAAGGTAATTAAATTTCTTTGTTCGGAAAAAATCGGATATAATTATATTTTTAAACAACACTTTAATATCTTGCCTATACTCGTAATAATGTCACCTAGGATATTGTAATGACTTTCTTTGTTCGGTGAAAATGCTCTTTAAAAAGACTTTTGAACAAGACATCAATATCTTGCACGTAATAATATTTATTTCCTAGTACTATGTAATCAGTTACGTAGTCTAAAATCATTTTAAACTCTATTGACGATAAATAATTCAAATTCTTAAAATTTTGTGTACCCTACTTTCGTCTTCCCAAGAAATTTTTTAAAACATTTTATATTTCTGTAATAATTGGGTATGTTTTATAGCTTAAAATTCAAATGTCACTTGCTAACACGATTAAGAAAATAGTGAGAAAACCTGCACCACTTTGAGTCTGTCATTAAATATATAATGTTTACTGAGGTATGAGAAATCTGCCAATCCGCAACGGGCTAGCATGGTGGACTACGGTTTAAAACGTTTTCGCTATGAGACCTTTGTCCAGCAGTGGACCAATAAAAGGGTCGAAAAAGTTGTAATAATTAAATTGGGTGCAGACATTTTAATCGGTACTCGATTGATGATACAGCTATATTTCACACGCTTCTGAACGTGTATTATTACGTAGCAGCCAGTACCTATGTTAACACATGTTGTTTAGAAAAAAAACTCAGCAAAGTAAAGGTACTTATTAAAACATACTCGTAATACTAAAACGTAAAGTGTTAAAGCATGCGTGAAAATACTTTAACCAGTTTAAATTCATGGATCAATAAATGTTCGAAACGGCTTTGGTTTTTATTAGAAGGCATTTTTGTTAAGTACATAATCAGATTTAACGGAGGTTTGTAATCTTATTTTGCATTTCTAGGATACCTGGAGTTTCTCCGGAAGCGGTTATAAGGAAATTAACTGTACCGCAATGCGAATAGTTTTTGTTTATTTGTATAACATATTATAAGTATATTTCATTCAAAACAAATTGTTTTAAAGAAAAATGACCAAATATCGACCTTCAATGACAGATATGTACCTATGTAGTTACTCATACATCAAAAATAATAATCGTACATAGTTCCTAGCTCATAGAGACGAATACCTAGCGACTGATTCATGAAATAGTATACCTAGGACGTTAGTGCTACGTTTGAAAGCACATTCCATTCCTATTAGAAATACTGATTTGGCCGCAGCCATGTGTAGGCATGACATAAGGTGTTTCAATAGAATAATTAGTATACGTACTAAATGAGATCTTATCTGGTGTCCGCCTCTCACACTAAATTGAGTCGCGATACAACCAGGTGGCTGCTATTGCAGAATTATATTAATGTTTAAAATGGAATAAATCACGAAACGAACCGATTTCAACGCACTATATTGTTATAGCCGGTCAGTTCATTGTTACCGCGATGCGATAATGAAGCGCATAATAAATTTAAAATACACTATTTCAAAATAGAAAATGTTTAATAATAAAAATGTCCTTGTCCAAATCAAACAAAGTGCACAAAAGATTATACGTAAGAAAAGTGAAGATAAATAATTTCATGCACTGATTTGTACCTAACCTATTTTTTATTGATATTGTATGAATCTGAATAGTTAAGCTATTGGAATTGTTTGAAACTTTAAATATTCAATAAATTCAAATTCAGATAGTTCGTATTTATATTTAAGCAATAATAAGTACTTACAAAGCATCTTTTTTGTTAATGTAATTATTTTTAACGCACCGAAAGTGATGTGACATAAATAATTCGCGTATCACTTGGGCCGACCGTTACGGGCGCTGTTACGCAGTTATTTATTCTCAGCGGCCAGCTTCCTTAAATATCACAGAGTAAAAACCGATAAAAACATAGCCGTGTTATGTAATTTTACGCACCGTTATATATCACCACGTGCGTAACGTGTCGAGTAGAAATGGCGCGCTTGTATAACCGGTTTATATTATAATTTGTACATTATCCGCTGATTTAACTAAAATACATTAACAATAATGTAATAAATATCCGGTAGAAACGGAAGTGACGCTGTGATAGAATTTATTATTGGTTTGTAAAATTTTCACCTATTATTTATTTTAGTAACAATATATAAATGAAATGCTACTGGCACATAATAAATAACAAGACATTTAATTTTAAAAGGCGAGCAATGTTTTTAATATATTAAGGATTTTATTTTTAATGCATATCTGTATACCGTATTAAACAGTTGCAATAAAATATTATCGAAGACAATTCTGATCGAATTACATTCCCATGCGAACAGTATGTTCAGTCATTACTTCGCCGAAACACCATTGCATTAAAATGTACATAATTATGCAACTGTTATGTCGAGATTAATTACGATCCCGTGCGTAAATACCACAGGGGCTCGCCCGGTCAGCTGGTAGTGTTGCATACTGAGTTTTTTGTGCTATCCAATTAGCAAATTCACATGTACCTATTCTTCATACACGCGCTAGTATGAAATTTGTAGGATTATCTTCACTTACGAACATTCCGGAAATTTCGCGATAAATATTACGTTACAACAGTAAAATGACATTTAAGCACCGAATGCATCTAAATTTAACTACAATTGTCATATCCCTCAATCGATACAATGCAACTTAACAAAGATGGGTTGCTCAATGCTCAATAAACAAGTCTAAACAAGTCTTCTGAACGCCACTTGTATGTAAAACGAGATCCTAATGAGGAAGCGTAGAGTTTCTCATGCCAGTACCAGACAACCGATAAAACTATACCTTCATAGGTAAATGGCTGTGACGTCACCGTCTGCGTCTAGAATAACAATATCGTGTAGTATTCGTGCTTTTTAAAATTAATCATGTTCTTTTTTTATTAGTTTCGCTTTAGAAATAGTCAAATTGTATACTTACACGATAGCTTTGAAATTTATTTATTTTTTATTAATCACGCGGTTATCTCTCCAGTAATCATAACACAGGCCTTTAATTATCTAAAAACTTTCAATCTAGTAAACGTCGATCGACTGTGTGTGTGTGTGGCCGTGGTACGATCAACGTGAACATAAACATGTTGTATTTGTAAACGATCAACAGTAATCGCGTTTCATCCAATTTATTATCCATTGGATGATTCGAAAGTACGCGCTTACGTTCCGCAAGATTTTGCTCACCCATTTACACACATACGATATAAGTACGAGAACCAGTTCCGCTGTCGTCCAATTAAATTGCAACTCACCACATAAATTACGTTACGTAACGACCCTGTACTCCCTTTCGGAGAAATTGTAGGATTGCGTAACGCGCAGAGCCCTTAAACAATTGTATTGACAATATCTGTGCTATTCTTGTACCACGTATTTCTCTGCTTCTTTTCGTAACACAAAGACAAAACATTTTTTTAAATTGTAGATTTAAAGATTTGTCGTAATTATTCAATGAACATTTCACCATTTCACGTGTACACATTTTAGATATTTATCAAAATTAAAGATATAAGATAATAAATAATATTTGTATTGTACATTTCTTAATAGTTATCAGACCTCAAATAGAACTGCACCAAATTTGAGCTCAGAGCCCCGGAGACTGACATTCAAACCATTACACTATTACTGGTCATAAATAATGTAATATTTTAATTCGATAAAATAATAAACTGTTGATACACCTAGCAATATGATCTTTGTATATTATCGCTTCTTAACTACTATATCTTTGGTTCCAGGTGGTGCTTTTTAATAGCGTTGTTGATGCTGGGCACGGCCTTCGCATCAGAGGAAGAGGACAGCGTGCCTGACGCGGGAGTTGATGGCGACGATGAACTGTCACTAAATCAGGAGGTAAATTTGCTGAACAGCATCAACACCCAAAATACCTTTCCGTTGATAGAACTGCCATTATAAAGGCGGAGATGCAAAGGGACGATTAAAGAAAGTCCGTATCACGTATGTATTTCTATCCCATCAGTATATAAACCGTATTAATTGGCATATTCCCATTTAATGCGAAAAGGGAGCAACGCATTTTACCTTTTTTTCTTCATTTTTGCAAAAAAAATGAACGTCAGTAACCGTAGATAGATTTGAAGAGTGCAGTGACCTTTCACCATCAGTTGACCTCTACACGAGTTCGTTAATTAAACAATTACATACAAGACATTTCACGTCAAGAGTAAGGATGATGAACTCTGCCTTTGTGAATCGTAAAGATCGGACCTATTTGCTTGTGGTGCCGATAAATGTTTGTGGCGTGCTAATTGGAGAATATCCTAAACTTGAACTTGAATAACTTTTTGTTAGATGCTCGTGCCACGCCATTTGACAAAAAAATTGGCGAAAAAATATTGTCTTAGGTCTTCTCTTAAAATAATTGATCCTCTAAGCTAAAGAGTTAAGTCGGTGTTATCGTACAAAGCGAAAGGTGTATTTAATGACTCAGGTCAGACCTCGCTACATATCAGCTGCAGCTTTCAGATTCTGCAGATAGAACACTTAGCCAGCTGGCAATCGTACTTTCCAAGAAGTATTTCTCACTTGTACAGTAATGTATCGATATAAGATTTGATGTGATGGACAATCAAATTTTTGGAGCGAAAACTAAGGAAACGATCACAAAAATTTATGTGGTTTTACTAGCGTGGTCAAGATATAGGATAGCTGCTTATGATGGTGGAATAATGAGTGATTTCACATGTAACAACTAGTTATAATCGTCACTAATAGTCTAAAGTATTTGAACTAGTAATTAACGTTCTTTAATAGGCAGCCGCATTGCAGCCGAATAGTGAAGTTTGAAGCATTAACTGAGTACCTATATTTTTTCTGCTCCATTTATCACCAACGTTCGTCGGGAGGCCGCCGAGTGAAAGTCGAAAGTAAATCAATAACAACTTTTTTCTTATCATCCTTTTTACTTTATTTCCGAACGATAAATGAAAGTAAGCCGTTTAGCTTTAAACAAATCGAAGATATTTAAGCGGGAAAGTTGGGTTTTTTTTTCTAATAGGCTTTAATGCGAGTATTGATTCAAATTAAGAATAGATTCGGCCCTATCAAAAATTTTAATTTTAATAAAAGAATATTGCAGAATCTTATAATCAATAATAATTATTACTTTGTAGATACAAACATTTTTCTCGCGCGCAGCGTACCTACCGACGGTTTATTAAAAAGACGATGAAAAAATGATTAATACATATGTATTTCATTTTTGAAAGGTCAATTAAGCGTGTAAACCACCTAGTAATCTAAATTCCGAGGCTAATTTAAACAAAAAACTATACGTAACGTAAATACATCCACGCGATATTGTGATCGCGTGAGACATATTTATGTATCTATGTACGAAATCACAGAATTGGGCTTGATAGTCATTTGCTCAATGTCTGTGTTGTATTACAAATTATTTTGATTACTTTCGGACTAGTTCTGTAGCACCGGCTCTATATTACATAAATTAAAATTGAAATTTTTTGCAACATTTTATGTACATAAGTCAATGTACTAGAACTCGATGACATAAGGTATATTAGGACTATTGTAGTTTAAAAGTGGTTAATTCCAAAGGCATTATAATTACATATCAATAAATACCAATTTAATGGGTACTACATGCTACCCATTAAATTGTCGAAGTACACCTACTTTGTATCTCTTTCGTCCTCCTATTTTGCTCCACTAAAACCAATTTCAAACTGCCATGTGTTTGAAGAAAGCAGTTTGTATCTGAAGACAATTTTACGTTGTCAAGACCATTCTGATTAAAAATAAGGTCAACAAATAAATTTCATTATCAATCTAATTTCCGTTTAGATTAAATATTTCTTAAGTCCAAACCAAATTAATACTGTAACTAACGAAGTCTTTAATGGAATCGTGTAGCTGTCAAATAGACAAGGTATTGCTGGTATATATAGATAGGTAGATACTACAGCAAAATTGCTCAAATGTATTATAGTTCCGCTCCTTTAATATACTTCAAACTTTAATATACTTCAAAGTGAAAGCATTTGCTTAAGTTAAATTTCTAGTTTTTTTTTAATGGGGAATAACGGATAGACTAATAGTAGTAACACGTAATAATAAAATGCTTACAAAGACACTAATCATTAAAAAGAAATCTTGAGATTGTATAAACTTTACCAAAAACTTATAATTTTGGTCTAAAACAATAACACAATATTGAAATTGTATACACAAGTTAAAGTGCCAAAAAATATCACTTTTTATGTAAAAAAATAGTAAAACACTGGCAATGTCTACTTGTAAATTAGAAATGACACGTTCTGTTCCACGGTGTAATAATTGAGCAAATCAATGTAATGATAACCTTCCGTCAAGCGGCGCGACGCACGAATGCGCAAGTTAGCAATATTCCAGAAAAACCGTATAATTGCGGCAAAAACTACTGACAATTAAAATTATATTGCGAATAAGTACTATGCAGTTTAGATTAAAAAAGAAATTCTGTACAACCTGAGAAAATCTATCGCGTTCATAACTTATTGATATATTATTGTATTGTATAAAATGTTTAAAATTGTATAAAATGATCATTTTCGTCTTCACAAAAACTTCGGGTAGTACACAAATAAATAGATTAAGAGTACGTGTAATAACTAAACATATTATACGTAGAGTTTAATAGAAGTTTGTGGACCTGTAGGCGGTGGAAAATCTTAGATACTACTTACCTCTATGGGGATACGGGGAATTGTGTTGAATACATACACAAATAAAATCTTATCATAGAACCAAACGTAGGTAGAGAAATTTGCAATAACAACCTACATCGTTCTTAGAGCAGTCATAACTAAATATACATTGATCATGCGAATGATTTATTATACCCAACTTCACGTGGGCGCTGTCTATTCCATATCCTCATCAAGAACAGTCAATACATGCAGTAGAGATAATACATCACGACACATTTTGAAACATTTTTATACAATGTGGAATTAGGCAAAGTTATTGGCAATTGTAATCATTATCAGTGGAGCACTTAGTGTTTTTAGAGCAATTTAGCAAACGGGTAACTCAAATATTGATGTGGAAACATAATATTTACTTATTTAAGTTCCATGACTTTTTATATACGTAATTCATAATCATTTTATCTTTTTATATATTTGTTCTATATCTATATTACTGTTAAAAAATACGTGTTTTAAATTAATGCGATGAAGCTTTGAAGAGTTCCTTAAGATCACAGAGATTGTCAAATTATGTTTTTTTCAATAAAAATTCCACTTAGTGAATTTAATATACATACACGCATTACAAGGAATATTTAACAAAAATAATGGCCTTGAGAGACATGAGGATGGGTTAAAAAAAAATCTAATTCGTTTTCAGGAATCGCGTAACATCCGGCCACGAGCCTACACTCCGGCCGCCTACCCTAACACGTTGCCAAGCGGCTTCCGCCCCACGCCGTCCCTGGCCGAGCTGGCCGGCTACCAGCAGAGGCCGCAGCAAGAGCAGCAGCAAGACGCCTTCCTGATCCCCACCAGACAGATCTACGTGGAAGAACAACGACAGCCCGCCAGAGCACCTCATAGAAAGGTATGCAGTGTCCGAATTGTGGTTACGTTAAAACATTATTACGATCGACCTGAAGGCCTAAGAAGATCTTTTAACGTGATTTCGACTTTTACACCATATGATTTGATATAGAGGGAAAGGCGAGCAAATAACTGAATCAGCTCTCATCTCTATAGAAAGTGGCAAAAAAATTGGCTTTGATATAATTAATGAATTAGGCACGTCAAAAAGATTAAAGCATTGAATATGCAACATTGGTCATGATCAAGGCGATTCTAATAAAAATGAAACAAATAAATTGCACTCACTTAGGTAATTAGTGAAATGAAAATTAGGTAATTAATTTTTTTAGGTATGATTGAAATAATACTATGTTTACGTTACGTAATGTAATTCCAGCAAGAACACAGACCAGCTAAACTACAACAACAGCAGCTCCAGGAAGTGGAAGAGGAGTTGGAGGAAGAGAAGGAGGAGCCTGATCGCCTCTCGGAGCTTCTGCAGCAGTCCAAGTTCGACTGCGTGAGCAAGCAGACCGGCTACTACGCGGATCAAGAGCTAAACTGCGAGGTCTTCCACTACTGCCAGGATAATGTGAAGCACTCATGGATATGTCCAGACGGATTTACTTTCCATCAGGTGATTGTTTGAATGAAACGTAACGACACAATTTTCTTGTTTGTGGTAGTGATATAACTTTTTATGTCAGTTAGCATGGATGCTTCAGGAGGGTGGAGATAAAAATCTAGGTGTTTATCAGCATTTTTATTATCATATAAATGTGAACGTACGAGTAGCTTTTGCTGATATATAAAGTATTCCCAGAAGGATCACACTAAGCTTCAAGTATGAATATAATATAATGTTTCGAGTGTGAATGTGTGATGTTTTTTCAGGTTCACCTTATCTGCATGCCGCCAACCCACGACAATATCTGCCAGAAATCAGCCAAATACCACTTTGTGAACGAGTACTTGTATAGACCCATCAACGAAGAAGAGGTGCAAAGGAAACCCAACGTATCTCTCAAATACTCCGACCGTTACTACCCGGCCGAGGTCTACAGGGACGACAGATACGAGCAGGAGGAAGAGGAAGAAGTAACATTTTTAACGTTTAGAACAATACAATAACATTCTTATAATCGCCCTTAACGATATGCGTACCCAATAATACATTGAAGAGATTTTGTTTAATTTTGATCTAATACGTTCCGACCTTTATCTGCTTTGTGGTCGTTTTGGAGATGTTGTTATCTTTTATCGATTGCATCAGAGTGTACATTAATGCTCTAGATTACAGCTCTTTCAATAAATTCCAGGCGGAAGCCCCTCGCCACCAACAAGCGCAACAGCACGAGCGACCGGCCCCCAGGCCCCAAGTCTTCCGAACGGCTGAAGAAGTCAACATTCCTCTAGCCCAACGACGTCCCCAGCGTCCTTACGAGGGATATGACTTCTAATTTGCTTTAAAATATTTAACACCTCTAATTGTATACTGAATTATGTCAATATTATCATTTTCGGTTCTTCGAGTTCTCTTCTCCAAAGGTGCTAAGTCCTCATCTAGCTGCCCATTGATGAGCCATTTGAATCAGACCGACTTAGTTTAAGATTAATTAAACTTATTTATGTACGATAAAGTAATTGTTCGTATTAAGTTACAAATTAGTTATAAGCTAGTCTTTGTGGTAAATAGATAAGAATAAAATAATAAAGTTTTTATCTTGTGTTTTTATTAACCTATATGTGTATAAGGTGTGAGGTATAATACAATAAATTTAATAACACTTAATATTCTGTCTTCGATCATTCACATCGAAATTTTTACATATCCGACTGCAGATATTTCAGTAATGTTGCTATAATTGAACAAATATTTCTTTTTCACTAGATTTGAACCCCTCATTATATCATCTAAGCATTATATTCAAGCATTTAGTTTTTCCCTTGGACATAGTTTTCGGATTAGTTTTACAGATAATTTTTAACAATCGCGCTGGAAATGACATGAACATTAATTTTATAGTCTGAAAGTCGTTTAAGCAGTGACCGATCTTTCATTGATTCTGTAATTTTTAATTTTATGTCCTGTAAAATTCACAATACTTTTATAATATATTAACAGAAAAACTTATTGCAACTCAAGATAAGTTATTTTTACATTGACACGACTTTGACTGAGTTAAAAATAGCTCATTAATTTTTCCCATCAAATAATTTATCTTATGTTTGGAGAGGATTTTTCTAGAGTTATTTGCAATTTTATCTCCAAATTTTGATATATCTATATTTTTGTCGGACAACATATTAATTTCCTTTTGCTTAGTAGATTCCTCATTATTTCTCACGATATCGTCATAATTATCGATATTGGATGGGGCATTTCTGCTCTCTTTGGTCAACACCTCTAAAGGTTGTTTTCCATTTTCAGGTTCACGATATTTGGCATGTTTTATGAAATTATCATTTTCTACGCTTTGTTCCATTCTTTTCTCTTTTGAGCTGTTGTCTTTAAATGCCTCGAGACCAGGACTTGGTTCCTTCCGATCTTTATCTAAAACTTGAAGAATCGGAAGAACATTCTCACAATTAACTTCACTCACGTTCTGTTTCGAATGTGTAGACAACACTCCAAGTTCATATTCGTTGTTTGCTTCAGATGATCCTCCCTGCCAATCGCCATTCAATGATTTCTTATTTACCTTTATCACAAGACCCTTATACGCAGTTGCAATTGTAAGTTCTTCAGATGGACTATTTATATCATATTTTTCTTCCCATTGTGTGGCTCTGTCAGTTGTGTAGAGATGCACATTAGATACGGTTAAGACGAATATTGAAAAGACAAAACAAATTTTACATACATGGTAGTTGCAGGCCTTCGACGTGGCGGTGGGCCTGCACAATAAGAAAACATTTATTTTATTTGTAAGTGAAATATTTAAAAAAATGCGTCTCTTCAAATAGCATAACAAACCTTTCTTCTTAGGAATAGACGAATATATCTTCTTTTTCATTCTGTAAAATGAAGTGAAAAGAAAAGTTAACTCGATCTTTGTGATAGACATACACGCACTCGGAAGACTCGGGTAACCTTCCACAAAGCCACAGCGGTAAAATCCACAGTGGTAAAATCCACAGCTCTCAAGCAATTTGGGCACGCTGTTTTATGTACTTATAACAGATCGAATGTTAGTCTTTTCGTAGTCGTATCGGTACCATTACATAGAAGAGTACAAGTATTTACACATTTACAAGGACATTAAAACTGATCTATACTTACTTATTTACGTAAGCACTATCTTGAATCTTGAATATTTTTTCAAGGCTATATAGCAAGGCATAACCCGGTGTTCTGATGAAACTAAAAAAAATGTATTAACAATTAAATCAATATACAGATATTCAGTTACATGTTCAACAACTTAAGTTGTAACTGCTGTGAAATTCTAGTTTAGATTCCCGCCATCTATTTATAGAGGTCAGTGAACTCCAACATGTTCGTATCCTTGATGTCAGGAAGATATACTTACATGTATGATTTTTGAACATAAAATATTAACCGCAATGAATTACGCTATGAAGAAACCTACACGCACGTCATACACCACAGTCCTGCGTGTCAATATAAACTCGTATAACAAAACTAGCAAACCACTAGGGCTGTTGCCGTTCAGTGCCACCAGACGAGGTGTCAGTCACCTCTGGGCGGTTGATCTCCTGAGTCCCGCTCGAGTGGAGCGGAGTTCTCTACGCGGTGATAAGGTCAAAGAGTGAGACGATTCGGCGTGTGTCCCACTGGGACTGTCCTATTCATGATGGTGTGTATGTTTCATATCTTACCTTTTACACGATGCGACACGCACTTTCCTGCCTTCGATATCTTTCATAACCGCATCGCAAAACTTAGGATAGTTACGGGTATAATCGTCCGACTCGCTGAAACGATCCTGAGCCGCCACTAAAATATTATCCAAATATATTTATTGACGTAAACAATCCTGTGCACCTTTAATTTAAGTTACCGTATCAAGAAACCAAGATTTCAGTTTTACCCAAAACTTTTGACAACCGAATAGGAAAATTAATTTACCGATACAGGACATAGGGTCACACATTTCCTCCTTGTTGTAGCATTCCTTGAAAAAAGAAAATAAAATGAATTAAAATTAATGCAATTCGCTTAAATACTAAAAACGACATTATTTTAAATAAATACTGTAACTGTGGATGCTGGCAAGATCACAGTCGGTTCCCTTATTGTCTCTAAAAGATATCTGAAAAATAAATAACATTTAACTTATTAGCATTTTCTTATTATGATGCAATATATACTTAAACGATTTGTTTTTAATAATCAGCATTATTGTGCTACATCTAATCATAGGTCATCAAATGACTGCTACGTCTCGGCACGGGGGCAAAGCTGGCCCTCCTGCCGGGTGGTCTGAGGACCTGAACAAGACGGCGGGTAACCACTGGGTTCAGAAGTTGCATCGATTAC
>DWQT01002892.1:0-13321 GCA_018244895.1 Myscelus amystis hages | reverse complement strand
TGTCCCGGGTGGGAATCGAACCCACGACCTCCGGTTTCACAGTCAGGGCCTCTAACCGCTCGACCACGAGGCCAGTCTATCTATGACCGCCATAAATATGATTGAATCAATATAAACGCCAATATATTTTTTTATTTATTCACACTGATTAGCAACTAACTTCAGACTGTTGTTTCGAGGCTGCAACACCTGCAATTTCATACTGTCACTTTCGGATGACGATTATTACAATTTCCCTCTCATCATTTTGTCATAACGCGCCTAAAAAAGTATAGCTTCAAAAATCTGAAAACTTTACTCACGACGCACCTTGGCATGTCATATACTCGTATATTATAAATTATCTATTTATTAGTAGCTGTTACGTTTGTATTTATCAAAAAAGCTGAATAATTCTAAAATAATAATAATAGTACCGTCCAATAATAAAAATAAACCGTAAAATAATAATAATAATAGGTCCAGCCGTACCCAGAGATTAGCCGGCACAAACAGACAAACGAACAGACAGACAAATATTGTAAAACGTTATTTTGGTATAGGTATGTACTGTGTGTACAACATCTGTATTTAGTGAAAAGCGGTTTCTTTAATATTACAAAAAGACAGTTCAATTTTATTTATTTATATAGATTATATTATCAGGACAGATCAGGTATTATATTATCACGCCGAAGTTCCAGGTGAACCCACGTCCAGCAGTGGGACTTTAGTCCACGTATTTTTTATTGTCCACGGTAAGTCAGTTGGATCATCTATAAAGTACTTTCGGACATTTTCAAATATAAGAAGACTTTAGATACGAGGATGTATAATATATTTAGGAAAAACCCTGTTTGCGGCTTTGATAGCAAAGCGTAGTGGAAATACTCGGGTGGGAAATATTGGACATCAGTTCCAGTATTTGTAGAATTTTAAAAAATCACTGGAATAATAGGCAATGGATTTTTTCCGCGACAGTCTATTTCTATATGCCTCGCGAAAAGTGTGCACGGAAATAAGAATTTTGAATATTTGCTTTTAAAAAAAAAATATTGAAATTTTGCACTGCTAAAAAACCATTCGCGTGCTTTTAATATAAAAAAAGTGCCGCACTTCTCAGGTAATTTACTGCGCTTTTTCTAACCACAACACTCTCAAGATCTGCAGACCAGTGTAACAATATCACTCGACACTATTGTAATACGAGCCCACTCAATCAAATATCTTGTATTGAGTCCGTCTTAGAAACCGCAATACAAAATGAAATATAATTATTTCTTAGCAACCGATACATGGAGTGATAATATGATTTCACAAACGCTTTCCTAACATTCCAAATTCAAATTGAAACATTTCATCGCATGGAACATATTCGTACAATTCCAAATTCAAACACTTTTATTCCTATTAAGGCAAACACAGACTAAAAATCATATTTATGTAAATAAACACTTAACACATTTATACGCTCGTACAGGAACAATATTGTACTAGAACATTCTAAAATGGCGACCTTTAGCCATTAGTTTAACAGCTGTGTAACTACGCTTTCGTGTACTCGTATATGATAATATTAAAGATTAAAATCACTAATTAACTAACCAAACGTTGCCTACAAATTTCATTAAATAGCCAATATTCGTTTGCAGTTCATCGAAAACTTCACAAGGACAGGTAAACTTTTCTTCGTTACAAGGGAATATCTCAATTAATCAAAATTCCAACTTCAAAACGTACTCAGCAACGGACGCTTCGGACAGTCGCAACCCATTTCTGGCATCGCGAAAGCCGTAATAGGATTGCGCTTGGAACTTATATTAAAACATTAATCAAGCTCAGTATGACCCGCTGATAAAAACAGCCTTCCACGTTCTGTAAACAAGGCAGCAGGGTGACCATCGTTTCCACTTATTAAGAACTTTTAAGAAAATCGAATAGATTTATACAGAAATTCTATTTTTTGGAATTAAACAATAGGTACTATTGTTATTTACATTTCATTGTCGCACTATACAATAAAGATTAAAGTATACATATCATTATATCAGTAAATAGTTTTATTAAAAGATCCTATAAATAAGAAAATTATGTAACAATCAAATAAATCGTATAGGTATTATATGAAAAGATATTAAGGGTATAATAAACTAAAACATTACAGTACATTACTATTAACATTGATAAAATGTCAAAATTAATACAGCAATTACGAGTTTTATAAAAAAAACGAATGTTATGAACATTCCAGAGTTGATACACTACAAATGTGACTAGACAGTCGATCCTGAGACTAGAAATGGTGTGGACTGTGACTAGACTGACAGTAGACTGTGGTCGACCTGAGATAGAAATCTAATCTTATCTGGGGTCGATAACAAATGTCCATGGGCGGCAGTAGCCACTTACCATCGGGTGGACTGCATGCTCGTCTGCTACTTCTGTATAATAAAAAAAAAATATCTCATATACAATACCTAAATGTTTTAAAGTTCAAAGTTCAATCCTTAAACTTTACAACGTTTAATCTTTCAATACTTTATTCTTAGAATCTTTAGATATTTGATATTAGCTTACCCGTTTCATTCACAAAAAATAAAATAAATATGTTTTTATTAGCATTAATTCAACTCAAATAATTCACATCTCGTATAACGTTCCGTTCTGTACCATCGCACCGCATGCTCCAACTGTCCTATCAGCCGTAACAGATGTAATGGACGGAAAATTGCACTAATTAACTGACATTTTTCTTACATATCGATGAAACATTATAGCTATCCAGACGAAATCAGATCAGCTTAAACAATATTATGTAATTGATCAAAATTACACGCAGACTTTTTAGGTCGATTGTATAGAAATAAAAATGTATTTCAAATTGACCAATATTTATTAGGAGGCAATCACGATCTTAATATCTAATGTAATTTATAATCATTACCCCATATTATTTTTTATACTTTCAATGTATAAAGAACTTGTTTAGTTCACACATAATTTACATATCTGTACGTTACAAGTTAATGTCAATAGATTAATTAGTTTTAATTGATAGATTCATGTTTAATGAGTGTACTAGTAGTCGTGTACACGGGTTAATTAAAATATTTTTTTTTCTGTTTGAAGATGCATGGGGTAACAGTAATATCTTTCTTGTAATTTACGATTTTGCATAGAACGAGTTTAATCTTGAAAATAAAAGTAAACATTACTTACCTAGAGTAATAATATATACAGTATCTATTTCAGCTTTTGACGGATGGAAGCAGTTATCGTGGGTTCTTAATAGGGATTTTAGGTCTATCGATTGATCAGGACCAATTTTTATGATGATACTAGATTTTACAAGCGTTGCTATTAGCGCTATATAAGGAACCTATCTGCAAAACTTCAGGATTTTGGACTTTGCAGTATTGACTGTGCCTTGATATCTGGGTTAGACCACTGAGCCACCATACATTTTTATGTATGTAAGATCACTTGATCTCTTGATCGCCCCATTTTTGAATACAGGTCTCCTCTCAGACTGTAAAGGGTCAATGCAATAGTCTAGCACGTGTCCCAAGTATAGTAAGTTGTCAAACTTGAAACTTGCAATGCACAGACCGAAAATGCTTTCATTCTGCGTTCTAGAAATTGATATTTTAGTCTTAAATACATAAATATACAGCTTTTTCAATTGCATCTATGCATTGAAATTTGAAATGATGTGTGTCAGGGATTCTAATGCCCAACCCCCAAAGGGAATAAAGCTCCAATAAAATGTAATTTGAACTAAATTTAGAAACATCAATTACATTTAAAAGCTGATATTTATCTCTTATTATCATGTTACATAAACGGTCACTCAGCATTATTGTGCTAAGATGCAAGGGACCGGATCGTGACGAAATCTAGGGCACAAAAGTGAAAGGGCGACTCAGGACATAATCCATTTGCCGGCCAAGTAGGTACACGGCTTAGTCATTTAGAAATAAGCTATATTTATATAGATATCAGTCATTTGAAGTAGTAAATAACTGGGTAATGTAAGATGAATGGATCAGAGAACACTGAGAAACTCTGACTGCAGATGTTTGAAAAGTAATTGGACTATAATGGAACTTCCAGGTTAATACTGTGCATGTTAATTCAGTTATATAGACGTTGTATAAAACGTCACGTTAAAGGCTATTCAGAATGATATCAAAGAACTTGTTCATGATTACAGGTCAATAAACCTTGAGATAAATGATAAATCAATGCATCGCTTCCCACGTAGGCCAAAAAGCTATCTGTGATGTGGATAAATATTTTTTCTGCGTCTGGGTGTAAAATATATATCTATGAATTTAAAAAATTAACCATCTGGTTACAAAACTCAAGCTGCGCCACAACTGGAAACGAATGGTATTTGAACTTATTCCCAGTTTATCTCCATTCAAATTAATTGTTGTTATTACTATTGCATCCAAAACTATTGTTCTTTACCAATAAGCGATTCAGTTATTGTTGCTAAGTAATCAGCGTTTATTAAAACAAGAGAAGTTAAATACATACAATTCAGATAAGCGGTGGCTATATTTGCTGAGGGTATTAAAAACAAACATTAATTATTCTGTTACATACAAAGAAACCAGTTCCTCTAATAAATATTGTGTAACTAAAAATAAACGTTACGCTTACTTGAACACGGGCATTTAGTTAATCTAATATATTAATAAATGTTTCTTTGACATGTAAATTAAGGCTATACCGACGTGGTGTGCAGTGATTGATGTATTTATCTTGACGCTTACAACGGGGTATAATGACGCTGTAGCTTAAATCCACTCGTACAACTTTATTATAACAACAGTAACAGCGGAGTCAGTCGACTGAAACACTGTATTTAGTTAGCTATGAAATACATATTACAATTTATCAAAAAAAATAGCTGAATTTACTTATATGATCAGCTATTTAGAAGTCTGTTTATTTCTATGAAAACTGGTTACTGCTTTAGATGTTATCTAGATAACCAAAGACATACAAAAAATTAAGTTATACATATTTTTTTCAGTAAGTATCATATTTACGTTCATAAGTATTTAGTAAAAATCAATTATTATTACATTACTAACAAACATTTCAATTATATTATAATATATTGGTACAAAATAAATAAAATAATCTAACTATTACACTACAGAGTACATTATGATTAAAAGTATTCAGTATTATATTAATGTTATACACTGTTATGTAATAAAAAGGGACGGTGCTCACTTTGTCACAGTAGCCGTGACTAATAGTTATTAGCACCAGCCATTTGGTCGTGCATGAAACATTGAACACTATACTAAAGTTCCTAATGTCTAAATCGTGCTAAACGATTATATAATACAATAGTTGTATTTAACGCGGAACTTTGGCTAAGTTTCAAACCCGCCAAGTCCTATCTTTACATTTTCGCATTTTCCATTCTGATGCAAATTGACAGTCATTTAAGGCAAATCAGTTTCTGTACTGGTAGATGTATAAGTAACTCTCTAAACTAAGGGAATCGGACCGTTTCTGAAATCACAAACTGACACTATAAATCCATTTACTAATGTATGTGTAGATTAAGCTAAGCATGGTCATTTGGTTGAGCGCAATAGAGACATAAATAAACTCTTTCAACATTATAAAATATTATGCTATTATCATGATATACTATGAAAACGTAAAGCTTGGTTTACATTGTCATTTGTATCTTCACAAAAGGCATACTCTATTCACATTGCTATTTCATGTACCTTATCAATTTGTAAGATATGGCTTTAGTGCATATCCACTCTATTGTGGTATTGAAACGTTACTGGAGCATATCGAATGATATTCTATTTTCAGTGTACCCTTTAGCAAATTCTTCAAGAAAATTTTATTTCAGGTAAAGAACGTACTGTATCAGATATTATCATAGATATTGATAATATTATGTAGCACCTACATAAATTAGCACTTTACTAATTTCAATTATACTTAAAAGTAAATTAAAATCTTGTATAAACTATGCATATTTGTGTTTATAAAAATGTTTTAATACTACCTTAACAGGGTATATTGTCATTATTAATGTATTACAAGGTCATACATTTATTCTGATAACTTGGATATACGAGTAGATATCGCACTCGCCTGGTCCTGTTTGGATTTATTGAACGCGTATTAGCATTTATATCCTACTAAATGGGCAATATTTTTTGATGTATTTCATTAATCCGACATAAAATAATGCATTACAATTTTGATTAAAAAACCTATTATAAAAATCGGGCTTACTTAATATGTTGTATTAATCTTGGAAACATTGGTGAAAATTAGGTATTTCAAAACATATGTAGTTTCCAAAGTTTCGTTTCGCCATATTCTATTCTTCGTAACTTAGCTAATGAGTAGGTGTAATAAGCGTTGCTCAATTTCTAAATATGTACCTCGTAAAATGGCATGCCAGATTATACACTGATGCCAAACGCTGTCGTACATTTTGCAAGTATGTCGCGACGACTTTAATGACACATCCGAAGTCACGCTACGCTGCCTGAGGAATGTCCTGGTGTCATAACCGTTACAGAACTGGAAGCGACATGTATCAGAAAAAAATAATAGCTTCAATCTTTGTGTCGACGCGCTGAGGAATGCTGTAATCTCATATTGTCACTTCTTGATGAGCTAAATATGTGGGGTAATGAAAGTGTCAGGTGAATTGGCAACGTTCAATTTAATTAATCACATCACGCGTAGAACGATGAGAATGTATTCTCACTTTGGGATTTAATATAACGTTGACCAATAACATTTCTAGTTCTCAAACTCTTGAGTAAGATAACCATCTTTAAGTCATTATCGTTTGCAATGCGCACAATTTATAAATTAATATAACAGGTTAATTAAAAATCGTACATAATTGTCTTGTGTAACGAGGAAATGATAACACAATATTAAATACATTTTATTTTTCTATTATTTTATATAGGTTAAAACAACTATTTGTGAAATAAAATACTACTTTTGATATTGCCTACATTCAACACATTATGTGGTAATATAAGAAAAATGGTATTTTTATTGTTTGTGACTGGTTTAATTTTCGTCTTAATTTAATACAATAACTTTTATAAGTTCGTATATAAAATACACACTTAAAACAAAATTTTGACGATAACTATCAAGAAAGCTCTAAAACATTTTCGCAAGCGAAACAGTATCGACGCCGAGTTCAATATTCACATCAATTCAGAACACAAAAACATCGTTATATTCTAATGGAAGTCCTATTATGATAACGAGTTGACACTTTGACATTTTATAAAATGTTAGGATGTCGCTAGTGGCAATAACACAATAGCTCCGGCTGAAATGTTGATGCCTTTCGCAAAGAAAATGAAATAATGTCTTTAGGTGTTGCAATTTTATAGAGCTTTGTTATCGTCCTTTGATCTAAGAAAACAAGAGAAACTTTTTATATCATTGAAAAAAATATCAACAAACTAATGTAATGTTACGTAAATATTTTTGGAACTTGGATTTTGTTGCAAAAATATCCGTTGTTCAACCGAGAATAAATATTCACAGAAACGAACGTGTACAGTTGATCGAGACTGTTATTTAAGATTTTCTTTATCCTTTTTTCAGGAACAAGTGGCACCAGTCGAAGAGAATCAGGAGGACGACAAAAATAATGGAAGGTAAATATGTAGCAGTATTTTCTAAAGTTTTAAATCAGCTATAAACATATGGCGCCGAGTCCTGTAGTGTTGAGACAATTATTACAATTGTAATATAAAAGTATTAAATATAGAGTTTCAAAATTATGTGTAAGCATTACATAGAATAAACAACTTTATGCTTACGACTGGATAGTTTGGTTTCTTAAAGTTTAGGATCTAGACGTTACTTTTGTACTAAGTGTTTAACAAAACACTTCCAAATTCAAAACCAATTAATCAAAGTGAGGAAACCAACCGGAAAATACCTTCTAATTTCTCCGGTAAAACGAATGCGTGGACCTTTCACTGCCCGCCGAGCCGAGGAAAAATTGCGTGATCGCGCATCGGCTTATTCAGTTTTTTTTTTTAAATTGTCATTTATATTATAATGACGTTAGATATTATAATCTTCTAGTGTCATTACAATATAATGACTGCGTGCACAGATGACTTGAAGAATACTTGCCGTTGCATTCAGAGAACTGACTCTAATAATACTGGTACTTTGATATAGTCTTTGATATTTTGATATTGATATAGCAGTAGTATCTAGTATAGCAGTAGTATCTACCGTTAGTCTTCAAATGGCTAAGATATCAATAAAGGCTAATTAGACAAGACAGTAATTGACTATTTATATCATTATAACCCTTCAGCTTTAAAATATGTTTGCTTCTGGAGTCTAATAAACCGTTTCTATCCATTTGATACCTTACTTTCCTTACCTATATCTGACCCGTTGATCTGATTCATATATATTATAGCGAGTCAAATTTTTCGCTATAACAGAAGCAATTCCAGTAACCATTTGTAATTCAAATATGTACAATACTTGTTCTTTGACATATTTTTGAAGAAACTCTGTGGCAACCTTCCGTGTCATATCCGTTCTGCCGTAAGATTGCGTGGCTGAAATCACTATTTACGATAAGGCCGCCTTTTGTGTTTTTACGGCAAGTTCTGTTCTTTCATTGTTTTGTCGTGGTGTTGACAATCAAGATTATTGTATTGTACTACACGTAGCTAACGTCTTAATAATGTACACAACACTTTGTTTAAAAAACTAAACCTTTTCTCGTGTTATAGAGACGATGACGAGTATCGACCCGGCCAAGTGTTCTCCCTTAACGCACAAGAGCTGCTGGAGCTGCAGCCGGAACGCAAAGCCCCGCTGACCAGCGGCCAGCAGTTGCAGGAGCTCTACAGCAACCAACAACCGGAGCACAAGCAGAACCTCCAACAGTTCTACTATATAGAACCCCAAACTAGACGACAGGTAAGAGCTGAACTAAAAGAATGAAGTTAGATTTTATGATATTGTCATCAATATTACGAGCATAACGTCGAAGTGTGATGACAATTCGACATTTTTTTGACTTTTTTATTGGTCCACTGCTGGAAACAGGTCCTCTTATAGAAAGTGATACATTTTAGGTCTTAGTCTGCCACGCCAGCCCAGTTCAGATTGTCACATTTAACATACTCGGTGTGAAGATTTCCTCACGAAGTTTTCCTTAGTCGTTATATACTGTTTGTTAATTGCAATGTACGTATGTATTTTTGATTCCAGGTATCTCTGCAGCCGTCACATGCGGTTATTGCTCGTCCGCATTACTCCTCGAATGGCGGCGAGGCTTCCGTTGGAGCTGCGTTAGCGGTTAGCGATAACGGCGCCAGCCCTTCGCAGACCTTTGATCCGGATCTATTAGCACTATTAGGTCATCCGGGAAGACAGGAAGACGCTCGTCAGCAAGTTTACTCTCACGCCCAACAAGCTACCCCAGTTACCACACAAAGCGCTGCACCCACATATCAACAGGTTTGTGACTCATTTTAATGATTGCGATTGAAACGGTGTGCAATAAAAACAGATGAATATTGGATTTTAAAGACAATTTAAATGATGCATCTCATCTGTTTCAGGTGGACCGTTACATAACAAAGCCCAGCAAAAAGCCGACGAAGTTGCGATCTAAAGTTCATATAGCACCTCAACCATTACCATCAGCACCCCAGCAATATCTTATCGAAACTACGAATGTTCAGCAACAGCAACAACAGCAACAACAAGCAACTCACCAGCAACAATATCATTCTGCACCTCAAAGCCCACGACCTCAACTACGTTATGTCCCAATCCAGCCTCAGATCGCGATTCAACAGTACGATGGACCGGAGCCCCAAGGTCTCAAGGTGGTACCGCCTCCGAAGCTTCAACAGCATCAGCAGCCCCACCCTCAACTTGCTTACAGAATTCAATATCAACAAGCTGAAGCTGCTCCTAAACAATACAGAATCATCGAGTCTCCTAGACCTCAGCCACAGCCGCACAGGCAGGAGCAAGGCCGCAGCGCGGTACCAGAAAGACCGATTACATACCTTAAACGATTCCCGGAGCCGGAAAAATTACGTGCTGTAAAAATTTACGACCAAGCGGCCCCCGAGGGTCTGTCTTCAGTACCACAGCATGCTCAAGTCGTCGGCGATCAGTACTACCTTCGTCCCGTTTACAAGCAACCCGAACAACATAACAGATACGAACTGCAACAACAGTTCGCCAGAGCTATTGATCCAACAAAACCACCCCTATCTGCGATCTATGTTAGCAAAAACGTTGTTCCGAAAAAAGTATTGCGACCACTGCTTCGAGTGGATCAGGCTAAATTGGACCTGTCGCATAGGGAGCATGCGTACAGAATCGCCCAACCGTCGAACGTCGGTCAGGCGAACATTGAACAGCAGCAACATAGTTCTGAAGAGCAGCGTCCACATTTGCCCCCGCCAAGGAATAACAAAGCGTACACGCCAGAAGAATTCGCCGCTTTAGTAGCCGCTGGCTACGCAGTCACACCAGTACCTGTTGGACCGACCAACCACCAGGTGGCTCAGTCGAGATCATCCGTCGAACCGGCTCCTCAGCACATCCAGCGCCATCCAATGTACAGCAGACGACACCAGTACCTTCCGTTACGAAGCGACGAAGCACCTTAAACTCGATCATGTACAGAAACTTAGTTTTATAATAAAATACTAAAGATAAATTTAAAATACAATTCGTATTTTCATGTTCCTTTAACGTTCATCAGAAAATAGGGCTGCGATATGAAATCGATACTTTTTCTCGTACCGCTAAGTTAAATTCTGATATAAAGGCTTCAAATTAGATTTCTATTATTTTTCCCATGAATATAAAAAATCGGTTCACCCAGTCCAAAGGCAAACATAAAAAAAATACGGACGAATTGAATACCTCCTCCTTTTTGAAGTCGGTCAATAAAGCAGTAATAACGAAAAATCGAAGCATGAAGTATCGTTCAAAAAATAATATTTACGTGTTAAATACAAACAGAGCCCAAAACAGCAAATTGGGGTAAATTTAAATATCGTCCTAGAAATAAATCTTCGCAATTTAACACGTTATTATGACATAAAAGAAATTATATTACTAAAGGGAATCTCGGTAATATCTAGCAATTACATGAGAGTCTGGATAATACAAGTGAAATAAATTAAAGTTCTATCTCGTTACGTTGCCAAGGAATCTGGAAAAACGTCAATTACGATTAGGCTTCAGCAAATTGAAGCTTTATCATTTGAAATAAATATTTCCATTAACTAGGTAATTTGTCTGACGACAGCTTTTATATATTAATACGTAGGAGTATTGACGGAGCGCCACCTAAAACTCAAGACAAACATTTTAAGACCTCAGACCCCGTTACGACGTACAAATTTATGAAACACTATGAAAATATAATATACATAATATCGTTATTTACTAACCTACTTATTTATTTACTTACATTATTAATCACAGTTATCGTCATTTCATAATTAGACTAAAATTTAAATCCGTTTAGATTAGATAAATAGAATCAATGCAACAAAATTACTAGACTACATCATATGAACCACAAAATGTAGGTACATAGCTGTTTTGATGTAAAACACAATGAACTGACGGGAAGGACTACAATCGTTTCCATAATATTTATACGGGTGTAAAAGATCAATTTACATGAAATAAGCAAACGTTATACTTGTGCAGTCATGAATTATTTTGCGTTACAAAATCAAAATGCTTAAAAACAAAACTACATTGTACGTTGTGCATTATACGTTAACATGCCAAAATGTACATTTCGAGAGTTGCTCAAGTCATATAGATATACAACAAGTGGTTTTGTCAGACTTGTAACAAGCTTAGTTTGGAACAAAGCTCATTATGTTGCCAGATATACGGTAGATAAGCACTTAGTTGTTTTGGAATAAAGGACAAGTATCTTTATCTGGAGACGGGTAACTTGCGTAATGAGAAAATCCCACCGATACTTGACAGATAAAGGTGTTAAACATTCGAATACTTCAGAGAGGATCCATTAAATATAAATATCTAAGTAGAATACTGTAGCATTAATAGTAGTACTCCCATGCTGTTTGTTTAATGTGAAGAGAGGAAACGTCCAACTGATGACTCTTTCCTTACATCAAAACAAATTGTTTAATTAACAGTTGTTTTTGTCAGAATTGTTTAAAAGGAGATACTGAGGTTCGGGTCAGCCTTTTATTATTTTAGGAGAAATGTCGTTTTAACTGCGCTTCACTACGAGTAACATTATCACGACTAATGGCAACGACGAACGCTTTCGCAATGTATATAACGTCATAAAGCTTTCAGCGCGCCTGCAGTGAGAAAGTACCGTTCGGGAGTCAAGTTTCTCGTGCACTTTAGCCCTTCTCATATACGCTGTACGAGTAGAATGATATGCCGACTATCAAACCTTTTGTGAGTACTGTGCCTGTAATCTTTACATGTAAATTCAAGCTCAAATGGATCAAACTTATTTTTAATTGCAGTCACAGATTTGTTGATTTTTCCAATTTTATCAAATATATTTAAATATAATTTATTTCGCTCATCAAATCCTTTTTACTCAATTTGAAGCAACATAAGGCTATAAAGTCAAGAATAATCGCACCAGAAATTAGTTAAAACACAAGTAGATCCGCAAACTTTTTCTGTTCAGTATTTTTATAATTACCTACTCATTATTAACTTTTATCATTATAGGTAGCGGAAACTTATTCTAATAGAATCTCTGAGAAGAGTAAGCTCCTTTCAAAGTTTCCTTTTCGTTCGACAAGTTTACCTGCCCGTTAAGGTTCATTCTATTCCGATACCGAAAGAGGCATTTGCAGGAAGTCGTTGAACCGATTTTAACTTTCCTCATTAAAATCGGAAGGTTTCGACTCCGTCAAATGTAAATAATCATTGATATAGCTTTTCCTATATATGTATAATGGATCACCTTTAATGTAATGTGTGAATTGATTTCATGATGTATTCATAGATATGAATATATATAAAACATAAAAATTTACTCAGTATTTCCTAGTACTCATCGTTGAAAGAAATCTACTGAAACCAAGAATTTCAGGTAAATGCCGCCTACCGTTTTCGACACTGTACCATATTGTATTTTAAACACATAAAAACAATTACATTTATTAGTACACCCAAGCCTTAATTAATTATAAAATCTACTTCTATTATCTACTATATATATAAAACTCAAAGGTGACTGACTTGGTGATCTATCAACGCACAGCCCAAACCACTAGACGGA
>DWQT01002891.1:0-13323 GCA_018244895.1 Myscelus amystis hages | reverse complement strand
AGACGTGTTTTGGCGGCAGAGAATGACGGATGACAGCGGCCAGTGTTGACAGCAGAAAAATACAATTTGCTTGAACAAGGGGTAACCTTTTAAAATGAGAAAGTAGTGCCATACTGTCGAATTGTATATCTCGTTGTACTATAACTATTTATTCAAAAAAATTCTATTATATCAGTTCAAAAATACAATTAAATAAAAAAATAAAAAAAATAAAAATAGTAATGGACATTGAATTGATCTAAACCGGGTGATAATTGGATTTATTGTTCCCGTAAGCGATATTGTTTTGCATATTAGGTAAGTCAGATACGATTTTACTAATTCAAATTATATTAGAGAATCGGTATAATATATTACTTAATAAATTATGCCAAGTTTGCCTGTCCGATACTAGGTAAAATATGGTCGTTGTACCCGTATATTATAAATCGGACTAATATAAATTAACCCAAAGCTTCCTGTAATTTCGGGCAGCCTAGTATGTGTTTGTTCCCTTAAAAGCAGCCAAATGGGGCGTCGCGTTTACACGAGCAGTTTAAGTTCACGTACCTAACGGGAAAATCTATGCTCATATTTTCTCGTAGCACGTACTAAGAAGGGGCGTTTGTTCTTATTTTCAATTTCATGTAAAGCGATTCTATAAATTTTAAAATCGCTGGCCAGACAGGAAGTCAGATCGAAATCGTGTCGGTCGGGAGGAAATTGCTCATTCTCACGCGAACAACCGCCTCGGGTGCTTGCGCCAGAGCGAGCGAGCGAACGACAGTCAATTACTAATTATATTTAGAAAATAACTATCCGATTAAAATATGTGTTAAATTAAGATTCAATTATTTGGACCTTTTATAAAATATAGAAGTGACAAATCAAGCTTACGAACAGAAATTACACACGTGCATTGTATGTTTATACGAGTTATGTATATATATGTTACTTTCAAGCTTTTAATATATTATATCCAGTTTTTTTTAGAGTCTGTGATCCATGTTCTTCATCAACGCCTGTTATACATATTACTTCAATGAAATATCTGACCACTTTTGCCTTTCTTTTCTTACAGGTGATAGCAGAAGCAACGCTAGTGCGTACTTCTGATATCGCTCCAAGGACCACAGCACGACTTATTATGATGAAATGCTTAAGTATAATACAGTCGTCACTCCGACACTAAAAGCTGTCCGGGCAGTATTTGTTATCTAACCATTTCACACAGAAAATATTGATTTTATACATTTTTAGTTATATAAAGGTTGCAACAGTCAAATCTGCTTGTCCGTTTCGAGAGTGTTTCTGGATTTCCTATGTATTTTCTTACATTATTTGATAGTCAATCTTGTCGGTAAATATTTAAAGAAAACACATGTCTGTTCAGCTCGCTCCCATTTCTCCGATCGACTCGCTTTACGTTACTCGTTCATGCATTACCAAGTGCTTCACTCTAGGGAGCCTCTCTAATGGAAAAAGTTAAAAAAAAAATACACAAAACTTTTTTTTATCACAATGCCTTTGCCGGAGTCATCGTAGTGTTATGCCGCAACCAAGACCAGAAAACTTTGGAATACGCTGTGATATTAAGTTTGTTACTTTGTTATTTTTTTTTGCCTCTGCAAAAAGTAACAAAATCCACCTTTAGTGCTATTGTTACAGGTTGAAAATATCTCGTATTATTCCAACGAGGCGCCGGTAGAAGTAACCCGGCAAATTACAGTTATTTTTTGCTTTATACGTTTGTTTTTGATTGGGTCGCTATCGGGTGAATTATTATACTCATTGCACCGTCTCTGTTTCTGAATATTTTCTTTGGATATTTGTTTGATAATTTGAGGTATAATATAAATATTATAAGTTATGTTTACAACTGACACAACGTCAAATTCACTGACACCGAATGAGATAGACCCTTGAAATTAAATATACAGCAAATGAATAATAATAAGACAAGAAGTTGGAAAGTGCATCTCGCATTCCAAAGCGTAGTGAAGCGCAATTCATAAATTTAATTTTATAGTTGGAACCGAAAGAGACCAAAATCTCAGATCACTATGAAGTATTGCTTAATATTTATAGCTGTGGAAAACGAAAAAATGGAAAAATCTTCCACATTTACAATTGTGCTATAAACAATCAGCCTTATTTCCCAAGAGAGCCCTATACATATGAAGTGCGTACAGTAGGCATAAAAGTTTTATTGTGAAAAACATGCTACTGAATTTTAAACCTACACAAAATAAATATCCACAGTGACGCCTATTTCCCACCGGGGTAGGTAGATACTTAGAATTTCCGACGGCTAGTGTGTTAAGTGTAACTTCAACAAAAAATCCTGTTCTACGACTGCAACGCTTCAACTTTGTAGATTCACGGATCATTAAATTAAATTAATAAAATGAATTTACTTTATGTGCTATTTCTCATGTTAACCAATTAATATGCATTATTAAAATTTAATATACCTAGAGAAGTTACTGTTGTTCGTGGGAAACAATGATTTAAATAGTTTAAACGTATTGATTAGATATTAGAACCATTCAAACAAACAAGAAAAATTCAAACAAACAGGAATATTCATATAAGAACAATTTTGGATATCTAAAATGATATCAATCTTCAACACTAGTATAATAGGTATAAATTCCTCTAATCACAAAGCGACTTATACAAATTATTAAAATGACCTATTTTGGTTACAATAAATTTATCTTAGTTCGTTAAAATGGTAATTTCTAGGTTTGTCCATGGCATAAAACACGCAAACCCAACAACATAAAACACATTGCTCTAATTAATGTTAAAAAATATTTTATGATATTAGCTAAAAATTGTATTTACCTTCGGCCATTACTGTTACACTGTGATTTTATGGTTTGGCAACTAGTCGAGCACCAACACGAAATTAACTCATTCCGTCTTCGTTTTCATTGGTGGTAGCTTGTGTTGAACTAACTTTAAAGAAAAAATAATTATCTAATTTCATGTATCGAGAAAAATTGGTGAAAATCAAAGTGCCTTCATAAATTTAAGTAAATTTTCACTTGTGTTTCGAAGGAAACGTAATCGATGTTTGTGTTATAATTAGATTTGCAGTGTTTAATGCGCCCTCGAGTACAAACATTGACACAAAAGCAATTGTTTATTTCTTTGTAATGTAATATTAATCATCGTGTTTTTACCATAAGTACCTCAGTAAATTCTTAAGCCTTAAAGCGGACTATTTCGGGAGGCTTAAGAACTTATCTACCCTAGGCATCTCCGTCGAAGTCTAGCTCGGGAAAACACTGTTGTGTAATAGTTTTCGCGCCACAAAATTTAATATGGTCTATTAGTGTATTCAGAATGGTTAGCGCGCAATCTACCCACAGGTACATTAGTTCGTAGTGATAACAGCACTATCGATTGTGATCGATAAATTCTGTGATAAGAACAGATGAATAGTTCGTTCCATTTATAACTATGTCACGATTCTTGTTCCGTCAGTCGTGACTTGCGCTTGCCGAGGTCTAGTGTTCTCAGAAGTAAAAGGGAATAAGTACCGAAATGTGGTAAGGACGAAATACTTTATTTTTAAACTAAGTGTCTATACACAACTATTACGTTTTAGAGTAAAAATATACATTTGTAAAAATCATAGTGATTAAAGATGCAAATTTAACACCTCGCGAATATTCTTTTTCTCAGTAACAAGCAATTCTCGGCACGAGGTTTTCCAAACAGACTTTCATTTATGTCACCCACTAAGCAATTGCTTTGGAGGCGGGTACACTTGCATTTGTGTTTTAATTTCTTTGTTTTAAGTTTAATGACAGCTGTTTTGATTTTATCATTGAACGGATTGTTTTCCTTCGCTTTATGTCAGATTGTAAATACTGTCTTTGGAAATAAAACCACAGATTATAAAACGAAGCACTGTAAACTTATGAGAAATGTCTAACACGTGTCTACATTGAACAAAGGAGGTTTTATTGACGTTCAGCACTAGCGTACATTGACACGACACGCACGACCAGTCTTGCCATGCGTAAGGCAACCACGCAGGAGAATGAGTCATTGACCTTGGAATAGCGATCTCTGCGTGGAAATGGAATATTTGTATTTACTATAACCGAAACAATTAGCACAATTACATGTAGGTGATAATAGCTTGTGTCCTTAAACGATACACATAGAGAATTAAAATTGTAAAAAAAAATACCAAAATTAATTAAAAATATAAATAATAATTATAAATTACTTGTCAAAATAACTTAAATAGTAAATTGTTTTGTGACGCTATTAATATTATGCAACTGGTTCGTACAAAGGCAAGAAACGAACAAAACAAATGTGAAAGTGTGTCGCTCCAGTTTTGTAGACGATCTAGATTGTTGAGATTTTACTTCACAAAAGTAGCAGTACGTCAACAGTCAACAATTAACTTTTACGTCAACAACAATTATTCTGTCCTAGTCTAGTCCTGTCTGAGCTCTCGAGGGTAGACGAGAACCGCAGAGTCAACATTAAAGTCGTTAAATCTGTACGCATATTTATACTTGAAGAGAAACCTTTGTACCGGTTTTAGGAATTTCGCGCACACGTTCTCGAATTAGATTCGGTACGGATATGTGTTACAAATACTCTAAGTAAGTTAAATTAAATACCTAAACATTTTTTACATTCATATTGTTAAACACAGCGTTACGAAAGCTTTATCGTTTTTATTATAATGTAAATACACAAACCTATTGTTAGAATTTAAAAAATATAATAAAAATAATCGAATTAAGACCAGTGAGTGAAAACCAATTAGATGTAATACTGGATAATGTTGTACCAGTAGTTAACAACAATCTCATCTTTTCCCCTGATAAAGTTAAGTAACAAATAATTGATGACAAGATAACATTGTTGAATCAAACATGATCGTATTTATATTTATCTCTCATGCACCTAACATAATCTGAATTACATGTACATGTTGAATGATTAGTCGAAACTCGTAAATTGTGTCCAAGCACTAAGTGTGAGATAAGATAAAAAGATAAAAGAAATACGAAATATTTTTGTGACTATTTCATAGCGTGACTCATAATAAGTACAGTCATACCTGAAAAAATCGAAAAGATAAAGATAAGGTAACAAGACTTTTTTTAGTATTCCAGTTGTAGACTAGGTGTCACTTGCGGTTTTGTTGGTAATTCCGTTTGAACGAGAGATTTAACTTAGTAAAGTAACTTATATTTTAACCTCGATAATAACTTGTCACCCAAATTCGGTTATAACGGGTTTGTTAATTTTTTCATCACGATCAAACACACGACAATAATTTCAAAAACTACGTTCTTCTGCCTGAATCGTATAGGTGCATTACAGATATTTATTACCTACTATTATTAAAAGCATATCGTTAAAAGTTATGTTATCCTTGTTATGGCCAGTTTCATCATTATTAAAATGGTCCAAAAAGCTCTACTCGTATAATCGCTGTTTTGAAGCGAGATAACAATTTAAGGTATTAGTTATCAATACCTATGTGGCTACGCACCTTTAACACACACTATACAAAACTTTAACATTGCCTATAGCGTTGTTATTACAATTTTGTCCTAATAACGATTTTGCTAATATTTTTCTTTCTTTTGTTACAGTTGCGTGTGCAATTTATTGTGTAAGGTGATAAGCCTCATTTTTTCTATACTTTTTATAGTCGCCGTTATATTGTTAATTTTATGGGCCGTTGGAATCATATTCACTTAGCATATAATATGTAAGTATACCTATCTCTATAATTAATTTAATAACAATAATTAATCAAATAATTATTAATTCTCTTCCTCTTCCTCGCTTTGCTTATTGCTGAGTGTAATGGTGATATTGATAAGACGTAAGTATGTAGCCAAATTATGTATAAAAACAAAAATAGAATATTCCCAGTGTTACGTATAAAAATGTAGAAGTTTCCCGTGTAATCTACAAGGGAGTATTTGTCCCGACAATTCTACTCGTATAAGTAATGTTTTCAATATTTGTAACGCTGCTGTTTATTGCTGTTTACGACTAAAATATATAAACATACATTATACATTATGAAGTACCAAATTTCTCATTAGATTCGAATTATATAGGAGAAATTTACTCTGCACTTGACTATATGTATCTGTGCATGTAATTGATTACATTTAATTAGTATATACATACCACAACAATTTATCGGTATTAAGCAAGCATCCACCTAACACTAAAAATCTTTTTATTTCAGGATCCGATGAACAAAATAAGTGCACAATTAATTTGGGAAAACAGACTGGATAATATAACAGCTGAAGATGTAATTTATAAAATACTTGTAAAATCTATTTTTAATATTTATTTGTAGTCTTTATCTAGTGTAACATTTGTATACCCGTTATAACTGGTAACATATTACTGTTCTGTAATCAAACCCATTGATTATAAATACATACTTGAACACAAAAAAATATTGTCGTAACTTTTATATCGCACATTTGGTGTTCAATATTCAAAGTAGTTTATATTTATTGGCTCTATAAAAATTGTTTTACAGTGCATAATCTAATGTGGTTTCGTATTGCTGATTCAAATGACAAATTGTTTGTAGTTAATGTCAATCTCTATGCAAATAGATCTCCGGAAAATATATCCAGCTAATCTCTGTAATGTCTTAATTAATATTTATTTGATTATTAAGTTGTAAATTTACTGATCTACGTTTGTAAATATATTTTAATTTTTTAAATTTGCATTTGATTAATTTTCTCCCTACAAGATTTTTGGTATCAAAATCTAAAGTAAAGCAGTAAACAATAAAGAAATCATGCAAATCTATCGACGTAAAAAATATTTCTCTTTTTTAGGTTAAGAAAGATTTTACGATAATAGCTAAAACTTGTAATTTACTATTGGCCTATAACTGACGCAGTCATATTATGGTCGACTACAGACTACGCGTAATAAATAACTGATTTCAACTTTCTTTACAGTCGTGTTAGATGCAATTTAGCTTTTCATTTAATTTTATATATCGAAAAGTATTGGCGAATTACCTTTGTTAAATAATAATTATTCTTTGGTGTTACGCTAAGTACCTCCGAAAGTTATATTAAGCCGTAACACGTGCCTTTCGGGGGGCTTAAGAGCTTACTTACTCTAGGCATTTCAGTCCAAGTTTCACAGTCCGCAAAACAACGACGAGCACAATAAACACAATTTACATATAATCAAACTATTTTGTTATAATTTTGCGCCTATAAATCTTGATATGTTTTACCACAAATATTTTCTATTTTCCGATTTTTCGAATTTTACCGACGAACTGCTCTGGTCGCGCCGGCATCTGATTGAGGTGTCAGCGACAGTGACAGAGTTAACCATTATGTAAGAATTTCTTATTAACATGAATTTTTGATCATTTCTAATGGGTTTTATCTACGCGCTTGAAAATCCTTTATATGCCTTACGCCCTGAACCTAACCAGAAACCAATTTGTATATGCCTGCCCATTTCTATAGTCTATTTCTATACATGTTCCAGAAACTTCCTTTGGACCAATTCGTCGTACTGCGCATAAACGACGCTATGATAACCGAGGGAAGTGGGCAAGGAAGGAGTTTTATTCCTGTCATTAATATAAATGACCCTCTTGCTGTAGCATAAGGACTCAGCCCTGCAAATATAATATTATATAGCTCCAGACTATGAACTAATATCTTTAACTATTAGGTTATTATTACTATTACTATTTGCTACTAGACATTATCAGATAAATGAAGTAGGCACTCGTAATAATTGCTTCAAATGAACGACTGCGCTCTCACAAAAAAAATACCTACATATATGTCATATCAAAGTGATTTAAAAAAGTACACTAGACTATTCTTCCGCAAAAATATCAACTACTAAAACATTAAAGTGTTATTGTACAATACGGAGACAATTGAAATATATTGTTATAGATAGACATTATTCATGTCAAATACTATAATAACAGTTGTATTTTATAACATACAATATAAAATCATAATGGATTCCAGTCAATTAATGTTATGGAAATATCATGTCCTGACTGTATCTAATTACTTTTTCATTTGTGTCACTAATTGAAACGATGTTATTACCAATTTGATCAGTAGCTTCAAAACAAGTTAGATGGGTACCTACCTACTATTTCTTTTCGAAAAAATAGCATAGGCAGTATAGAGTGTTCGTTCGTTTTGCAATGCAGCAACAAGACCTTCCAAAGATGTGGTTAGGATATCCAAAAATGATATATACAAAAGACTTCCAGTTACAGTGTTACAAGAACAGAGAATTAAAACAGAGCGCTTTTACAGTGATGTTAGGAAGCAAAAATCGATCAAGAGGAAAGTTTTCAAAACGATCTGTACAAGTGGCTGGAAGACCTCTGATGGATTTTGGGTCACTATTCGGAATAAGAACAGTTGGATGCCGAAATCAGAGTTATAAAGTGAAGCTATTCAATAGATTATACACGTCAATGTTAATATTTATTATAATAATGTTGTTCGCTTTTGTGAAACCCGCTAATTGGGACGACACCGTCCGAGACACACCGCTTAAAATCTTAAGCAAAGCTCAGGGAATACAAGAAATATTAGAAATCGTTTTCTTTATTTTCGTCACTTCATTCAAAAACAATCATGAGTACAAAAAATTGTATGCTTTATTTAATGACATTGATGAGCATTTAAATGTATCCAAGAAAATGTACATGTTGAGACGATCTGTGGCAATAATTTTAATAATTATCCCAATTGTTGAACTAACTCTTACATTCTGGTTAAGGAAATTTTCATTGCAGAACATAGTATCACATTTGATATTTTTCTTACTAGAGCTGCAGGGTGCCATATGCGCTTTCTTCCTCATAAATATGTATTGCAATATACTCATTTTTAAAACCCTGTTGATAAAAAAATCTGAATATACGCCTACATCAAAACAAATTGCTTTGGGATCATCAATGTTTAATATTCTTTTACAGGTGAGGTATTATAATTGATTATTTTAAGTAGGCGCAGGGCCTCCTCCATATAATTTTTCAGTAACTATCACAACCCTCCTTATAATCACTGAAGATATTCACGAAGCAATTAATATTAAAATGGTCACAGTTTTAGATTCTTAGGCGCGAATAAAGTAATGGTGGCTTTGACGAGACTTAAATAGCTCTGGTAGCAAGACAACATTCGGCCAGTTTTGTATTTTATCGGCATCTTCCGTCTTACTCTACATTCTCTACCTCTACACTCCAGTTTAGTGTATCAATATTCTTTTTATGTGCTTAGGTATATTGTATAAGATATTTGTCTTTTAAGAAATGCCAAAATACAGCAGCAAAGAGATATAAAAATGTTTGCTGGTTTGAACTTATGCAAATGTATGACAAAATCGCTGATACTGTGTATATATTCAACAGAATTTACAATGAACAAGTAAGTATAATTAATTGTAAATATATAATTAATAAAAATATAGGACCATCAAATACTCATAATAGTAGATCATCTTCTAATATTAATAATATTATACGATATATCTATATATCGGAAGGGTATATATGTATACTTATATAATTTCATATTTCAGGTATTAATTATATTTAGTTCCTGGTTTATGACAACATTACTAGTAATATGCAGGATTTTATCGCCTTCTGTAGAGGTATTAATAACATAAATTTCAATTTCATAGTATTATTATGGCTCATTAAAATAATATATACATACATACTTTTACAGAACTCCAATATAATAGTGAGCGAATTTTTACAATATTTGTTAATAAACACTCGCCCAATATTTTTAACAAAAATGAGCGCATGCTTCGTCTCAGAAAGAAAAACAATTATTTCGGTTATTCTGAATATTAAATTGTATATGAACGAAGGTGAGTTTGACCTGTATTTTCAATAAATCTAAGTAAATCATTAATTTCATCACTGACGCTAACATTAAAACTAATCTATAAGTATACAAAAATACATAGCTACTGATATATCGGAGTTAGTAAAATATACAGTGCAATATTTGCAGAATGTACATTACAATGTAAGTACTTCATGCATTTTACGCAACAATTTCAATCACATAAATAACCCTCATGTTTATTATTATTATAATTTCTATAAAACATAATGTGATCTGGTATTTTATTAGATTACAGGTACACAGAGCAAGTCCAGAGGATGTTAGACCTAGCACAGACAAGAAAAGTGGAAATATCAACAAACGTTTTCTCCGTTAATATTCTAGTCGTGATCAATTTCGCTGGACGGGTGATCTCTAACGCTGTTCTTATGATTCAATACTTCTATTTATATGTACACGAAATTGGATTAAAACAATAAGTTTTAAGTTACTTGGCTGTACGTTATTTATAATTAGATTGATGTTAGTACCCAATCATTACGTAATAAATACACCTTAGTAGGATTGGTCGAGATTTATGTAATTGTCGGCTCGACTGGTGCGTAGTCTACTTTATGTTTCAAAGTAGGTAAATATCGTTATTTTGTTTAACTCTAAATATAATGTTAAGGGTTTTCAAATGTAGGAATACATTCCTCAATTTATATCTACAAGCGATCAGTATACACTAATGTGTTGAATTCTACAATTGAATAATTGTATAGTATAAGAAGAATTACGAAAACGATGCGTCGCGTATGTACTTCTAATATATAGTACAAATTTTGTACATATTTGTAAATAACGTACATGGGAAAACTATCATTAAACTGTAATTTATAAGTACCATCAACACCAAACCATCTAACACTGGCTACCCCGCCCCGTATTTCGCAGTAGCAACATTATCAGAAATCTTTTATACCGGACTTAGGTGTCAAATTTGACACGTCAATTTTACAATTCAAACTTTGATGACGCTACATAAGTAGCATTTTTATGTGAACTATAAAATTGCATAAAGTATTGTCATTTACTATTTGCAACGTTTTGAAGCCGCGTTATAAGATTATACGGAAGATTTAAAAGAAACTACTGCAAACTCTGAACAGTGCTTTGCTGCAAACGTTTTAATATCGTTTTTTTTCGTTTTAAGTTTCTTTAGTTCTTACTTTGGAAGTTACGGGTATTTGCATAATGTCAGGATGTAAGTAATTTTCCATCTCATGATTCTAATCTAATACTTGTCTATACTTGTTTTTTTTTTTTCAATTAGAAAATTTACGTCAAGTGGATCGGATGCTTAAAACTAAATCATACTGTTTGAACTTTTTAAATACATTTTTATTATAAACCCATAAGTCTTATATCTAGGAAACATCCATGAATTATCGATTACTTCTTAAAGAATGTATAGCATACTAATATAGACCATAAAATTTAAATGTACTGAATACGGAAGTACGTTTTTTTACATTTTTAAATCCCTGTTGTAACAGCTTTTTCATTTCCAATGTCATTGTTTTAATAATAAATATTGAATGTGCCTAAATCCCTATTCCACGATGATGTGACTCATTGATATCAGAGCCAGTTAATCAACAATACCAACCGTGTCTGGATTGTTTCATTTTTTTACGGCAATACCTACTATTTAACTATTGCACAATGTGTTGCCAACTACCAAAGATGTACAGTCATCTAAGAGATAGCTCTAAACTAAGAGTAAACTTTATTTATGTGTCACAGCTTTTGATGGGTCACTCCTACAATTGTTGCAAGCTTAATATATTCATCACCAGGCTGCTCCAATGTTAGCCAGAAATACAGGATAGTGGCCAACCTGTGTGTAGGATGTTTTATAATTCCCGTCAGGCCTTCAATGAGGTTTATCCATTGTTGTCTAATGATAACATCCGAGACTAAGACTGGTACTAACAAACGCCACGCAGAGACCAGATACGAAAGCTGAGCCAATAGAAATGTAAGAAATTTTTTTATAACATATCCTATTAAATTTTTCAGATCAGTATGGAGGCAACCCACCCCAATACCCACCGCCACAGAACCAGATTTACCCGCAAATTTACAACCCGGCCAATGCACCTCCACCTGGCCAGCCAACTGTAACTTCATACCCGATGGGTGGATTTGCACCCCAACCTGGCTTCGCCTATCCGTACCCTGGCCAGCCACAAACAGCTCAACAAGCGCAACCAAATCATCCCGCAGCAATGTCATATCCGGGGATGATGCCGTCCGCGCCACTACCGAATGCTCCGCCTCCAAATTATGCCTATCCTGGCTATGTGCCCCCACCCTCTTATACACGTAAGTATTTAAAATTCGCTAGTGTATTTAAATTAATAATAATATCTTAGGACAACTCCACACACGGCTATCTGATTCCAAGGTAGGCAATTTCATGCCTGTGTTATGGTAACCGGACAGCCGATAAACATACATATATACATATTATATAATACTTCTATAGATATTCGTATTATGACCAGACACAGAACAAACAAATATGCTCATCACACAAATGTTTGTACTGGGTGGCAATCGGACCCACAACCTTCGGTTTCATAGTCAGGGTCTCTAACCGCTGGACCACGAGGCCAGTCAAATTGCAATTGCTATCAGGTTGGGACTCTAACCCAGGGCCTTTTTAGATGAGTTTGTTCCTTTAATGCAATTAAAGGATGATGCGGTTTGAAAACAGATGTTGTGACTAAATTAAGAAATGCTTGCTTAGATGGTTTGTCTGTGTAAAATGAATGAACAGTGGCAGAATCATAAAACAGTGGCTGTCGGAATGTATTTATTCATGTATATCATGTAAATAAATTTCAGCTACAATTGAGTGGATCCCAACTACGCCGCAGAATGCTCATACTCTTTCGGATAAAGCTGTAGTCGGTGGTTACGAGGGCCATGACGGCAGTCCACTTTGGGTGATCAGAGCGAACTACAACGGCGATCTAATCCCAGGCAAATTAGCCATCAAGCATCGTGCCGCATATGTGGCATGGGGAGGAAAGGAAAATCCTGTTAACAGTATTGAGGTAATAATTATATATTATACTAGCTGTCCCTGCAAACGTTGCTTTGCCGTATAAATGATTTTGCCGTTGTCGTAATATTTTTTATTGCTGCTTCTCTCCTATTCATCTTAGCGTGATGTTATATGGCCTATAGCCTTCCTCGATAAATGAGCTATCTAACACTGGAAGAATTTTTCAAATCGGACCAATATATCCTGAGATTAGCGTGTTCAAACAATCAAACAACCAAACAATCAAACTCTTCAGCTTTATATTATTAGTATAGATGGCAATAAACATTATGTTTAGGTCTTTTTTTTTCTTTGTTTTTTATTTTATTACATGTGGCAATACAT
>DWQT01002890.1:0-13325 GCA_018244895.1 Myscelus amystis hages | reverse complement strand
ACTCGTGTTCACACAGATACATTCGATGTATACACTGAGTGTACGGTGTATAGTGTCGTAGTCTGAACCGGCCTTAAACGCAAATAAACGAAATTCCTGCTGACAATATTTACGACAGCTGTACATTAAGGTAAAACTATTGTACATTAGTTAAGTATTGTACCTCAATTTTCGAAATTCGAAGCATTTCTCTAAGTATATTTGATAAAATTTGTATAGCATAATTCGAGTTGGATTTTCGAATGGTTTTTTCAAATTACGTTCGGAAGCGAATTTTGGTTTCGCTTACAATTATATATATTCAAACTGTTTTCCTTTATTACTTAATACTAATTTATATCAATTTAAATATGTCACTAAGGATTGAAAACTAATTAATTGTACACACGAAAACAAGTTGTAATATAATTAAAATAAACAGTATAAAACTCTTATGAGAATCTTAATAATTTTAATCAAAATACAACAGACCTATAAGAAATTGGAAATTACAATATAATTACAATAAGTGACATTAAAATATAGTTATAAAATTATAATGACTTAATTAAGTGACTTAACAAAACTTGTACGTATTCAATGTCTTAAGGTGACGTCATCGGCGTAGTGCTGGTAACATTTGCAACGGGAGTAGTCGATGTGGTGGTCGGTGAATTGAACTGGAACATCACTAGCTCATACGTCACAATTGTTCCTGCAACCTAAAGCGATTTTCAATTGTTCTTAATGTTAGTTTTACACTGTACACAAATTTGTATGCCGTAAAAGGCAAACTAATTTTTGTTTTTTTTTGTTTGAACTAATAATTTTGTAACATCTTTAAATGTACCCATATTTGTACAAATAAATGTATTTGTCTTTGTCTTTATGATTCATGTTGAAATGTATAGCCGACCTGAATATTACTTACGATACTTGCAAACGAGTATGCAACAGTCAGAAATAGCCGTTGCCACTCACGAATATCTATGTAGGATTAGCAATAGAACGTTTAGTGTTCTTTCATATTTGTTAATAAGACTGGTCGAACAATCTTATGGCAGGGATAAGACTGTTAGAAGATATTACTAAATGTGTAGACCTTAGTATTAGTTTAAATATTCTACAGAAAGTACGTTGGGTTGAACTCCTTTAGACGCTTGAACTCACATTCTTCAGTCTGAAGCTTAGTATTAATGACAGTTCCTTAAGGGTAAATACACATGTAGATGTGGTACTGCCCAGGGCGAACCGTCTAGAAAATGTACCTTACTAGATCTGCATAATTTTGAATCATAAGTGAATAACTGCATTGTATATTTATTCTGCCTACAAAGTACACACAAATCCATGTCTACCATGATGTTATGGGAAAGAAAATCACTTTTAACGTTGTGTATTTCGTACTTACGGTCAAAAGTAAGCTTCTAGTTACACTGAAGAATTGAAGACCACTCAAAGCTAATTTATCACCGTTCACTTGATCGAGAAATCTCTGAACCTGTAAAGATTTGTACCAACACGTTTAATCAACGAATGACAAGATCCGAAAAAAGGTGATGAAAAAACATTTACATAGTTCAATGTTCACTGAATCGTTAAGGAGAGGATAAGTAAGCATCAGCATCAGCGTCAGCGTCAGCGTCAGTGTCAGCGTCAGCGTCAGGGCATGTCACTCCACTGATGGAGATAGGCCTCCCCCAAGCCACGTCACCACTGTCCTCCGCCTTCCGCATCCAACCGCTCCCACCCACTTTGAAGCCGTCACACCACCGAGCGCGATGGTACAAAAGTATTAATAATAATAAAAATACACCACAAATACCTCAATACAGTACACTGGTGATGGTACATCGTATAATACGGGGGCTGGAACTGTGGATGCGGAGTTCACTTGCGACGCGATGAGAGAGACAGCGACAGACCGGGTGATGAGGTAGACCAATGAGAACAGGAAGTAAGTCGCCGCTTCGTACCCACCGAGGAGGTTAGCGTTTGTGCTGGAAGACAACAAAGTAATAGGCATTGGATGTTAATATGGAAAACTTGGGTATATTTCACTTCCAGAGCAACTATCTTTAGTCTTACTAATATTATAAAGACGAAAGTTTGTGAGTATGAATCTGTGTTACTCTTTCACACAAATACTACTGAACCGATTACGATGAAATTTGGTATGTAGGTAGTTGAAGACCCAGAATAACACATAGGCTACTTTTACCGGAGTTCCCGAGGGATGGGGATTTACACGGCAATAACGATAATTTATTTTATCGTAAGGTGACACGAAGTTCGCCGGGCCAGTTTGTGTGTTATATTTTTATCTGTAGGGATCGAGATATTTGTCATTCGGTGTTTGCCACGATAGGAACCTAGCGTGGTGGTATACTGAAATTAATTGATCAGGGCGTATCAATGGATACATTGCAGTATGGTTTTAACGGGTTTATTATGGAAAATTTAAGGTTAAATTTATATAGGAAATGTGTGTTCAACGATCTAGGTTATCCACAGACACAATACTAACTCTGAACTTTTTAAAAATATCTCTAGAGAATATTCCTTGGTCGAATTTCTTATTCTTTAATTACCATCCAACAAATTTAAAGTAACTTTTTCTTGTTTTGTTTTCCAACAAATGCTCACCGTGATAAAATTTTAATTAGCAAAATTACTTTAAGATGAGCATTTTTCGTGTTTTTATTCGTTCCGTTTCAACAGTACATTCGGATTCTGTGTAAAATGTACATTTGTAATGGTTTCACGGGTGTCTTACTTGGATTACTGCGTGCGACGCTCGAATATAAAAATACCTTTATTTTATTCTATTGTTACTCTATAAATACTTTATTTCACTGGAAATTTTCTGGAGTGCATAACAAAGAGAGAATGGCAAACTATGATTAGCATCTGTCAAGAAGTTGATCATTAAAATATCTCGTAGATTCTACCCAAGAGTCATATGATTATGCGTAATTTTTTTTTAAATATTTTTATAATATTAAGATTATTATATTCCTTTTTAGTGTCCACCTATTAAGCTTACCTTTTAGATCTACTGCTACATTCTCCTGTACCTTTAATGCCATCTCTGCAACAGTACAACAATACTAATTTAATAGGTATTCTGTAGTCCTTGAAGAAATTAATAATAAAAGCATCCCTCAGCAAATATTTTATTTTTGTATCTAGTATAATCATTTACCTATTATATATAAGTATATATTTATTTTTCCTTGTCTATTTAATGACGTACGAACACTTATCTATTTAATGATGTAGCAGAAATACAAAAAATTAAAGTTACATAAGAAATTTCGTACATTTTTCTAGACAGACAATATATTCCTAGATCTATTAGCCGTCTGAGTAGCGTAGCGTACCTGATTTGGAATCGTACGTCTACCTTTGAAGTTATCTCACCACATTACTGCTAGTATTTGTTCAGCGTGAAACAATACTTCGTCTTTAAGTAGCAATTTCAAAGGGTCCGTAAGAAATATCACTTCACTACGTGCCTCGTAATTTCGAAACGTATAGGAATCATTGCTTACGCAACAAAGTTATAACGTCCAATATATCAAATAAATACATAGGATATACAGAATCCTATTAATATTATAAAAATCGAAAGTTTGTGAGTACGGATCTTTGTTACTCTTTCACGCAAACTCTACTGAACCGATTACGATGAATTTTAGTATGTAGGTAGCTGAAGACCCAGAATAAGAAACCCATAGGCTAATTTTTATGACGGAGTTCCCGAGGGATCGGGACTTGTGTAGGTATATTTTATAGAATCTCTAGAAACTGTTAAACCAGTGGTCTGATTAAGTTCGGCAAACCCGCTTATTCCTAATACACTTGCACGTGTCTTACTTTATATAGAAAACTTAATATACATTTTAAAAAAAGCTTGTGTTCTAACAGTACCGTAATCTATAACTGTACTTTATAATCGAAAGGTATAAGAAAATGGCCCTAAGTCCTTAAGCGTGATAGTATTGACATATAGGACAGATACATAGATGCTGTACTTAGTAAATAATGCTAAAGGTGGTAGAAACGTCTGTGGTTCGACTCCGGCGGCACCACCGCCACACCTATTTCTGCCTTATAACAGCTGTGTTAAGCGCTGCTGTGTTCCGGTTTGAAGGGTGTGGTAAGGGAGACATACTTTTCGAGGCATTCCAACTTAGTTCTCAGGGGTAGAGGCGTATTTGTGGTCGGCCTGAGATAGGAATCTAATTTTATCTGGGGTCGATTACAAATGTCCATGGGCGGCAGAAGCCACTTACCATCAGGTGGACTGTATGCTCGTCTTCTACTTCCATACTATAAAAAAAAACACGTACTCACTTACTTACTATTACTTACCAAGCTCCAAAATAATTTTATTTATTGTATTATTTACAGCCGGTATACGTAGAAGTAACCCCACATCTACATCGAAGCGCTAGTTGTCCAATTCTAACCTTCGATGTAGAGCCAAGATTCCCTATAACAAAGAGGAAACGAGCCAATTCAGAAAACATTCAACTGTCTACCAAAGATATGCTAAGAATTCAATCTGATACTGATTTGCTTGGTATTGACAAAGAGAAGACATTTACAGCGTCGGCAATTGTAAAACCTGCAGAACTATTGGCTAGAGTGGTCAATGTCTTAGGTGGACTAGATCAATCTAAGAACGAAAGAGGTGTCCATATGTTTGATGATCAACATATTTTAGCTAGCGAGAAACCACCATTATTTAGTATTGGCCCTGAATTGTATAATAGTAGCCCTAAACGAAACAGAGCGTTAAGTTTGGCTGTACCGAACCATAAAAAGGATTCCGTATCTGGATTGGATCACGACTTGACCTGGACTAGTGGGGATACCGCTGAAAAATATAGGCGGGAAGCTAATATAAGAAGTGGAAAATATTCATTACCTGCAAATGTGACACCTAATGTAACAAATGATGTTTCGCATTCAAAAAGCTTTTTCTCAAGAATTTTCAGAAAGTCAAGCTCAAGTGAAAGTCCTGCTGAGTATATTAAAAATACTATGAAAGGCAGGATAAGTACTGCTCAAGGCGATAACGATAATGTAACAGAATCCAAACCGCGACGAGGAAGCCTATTTCCTTCCTTTAACTTCGGAGACTCAAGAAATGACGTTAACGCTTACAAAGAAACAACTAAACGTGGTCGTCACAGTATATTCCCTACATTTGACTTCTCTGAAGATGAAGATACCGCAGCAATTAAAGCATATCAACAAAAAACAAAGAGACACAGCATATTTCCTACATTTGATTTCAGTGATGAAGAAACTACTACACCCCGAAGAACAAGCATATTCCCTCAGTTCTATTTAAATGACTTGGAAAATAATGAAGCAAGTCGCTATAAAGAGAAAACCAAACGTGGAAGGCATAGTATTTTTCCAACATTTGATTTTAGTGATCCCAACAGTGATGACGATGATATAATTGATGAGGGTGAAGTACAAAAATATCAAAATCGAACACGTAAAGGACGTGTAAGCCTGTTTCCTACTTTTGGTAGGTCAAAGAAAAGTGATGATGAAACTATGCCAGAAAGTTCGGATGAATTAGTCAATTACAAAGAAAAAACACGTCGAGGTAGAAGTAGTTTGTTTCCTTCGTTTGGTAAAGATAGAAAGACGAGCACACCCGAAGAAAGCACAAGCGATCTTGAAGCCAGTATTAAACAATATCAAAATCAAACTAATCGAGGGAGAAATAGCTTATTTGCAGGCGATATTCAAAATTATAGAAAAGCTACAGAAGGTGGTAGAAGTAGTTTGTTCTCTACCGAATTAGAGAACTATAGAAATAGGACCAGCCGCGGCCGACCTAGTCTATTCGATCCTGATGTAAATATATCGAATCTTCCAGAATCAGAACAGGTGGAAGTTTTAGAAAATACGAGTGTAGCAGACTTGCTTCGTGCATTAGCAGTGATTGAGACTGCCAACACCTTTGGTGATACTTCAGCATTGCAAGACATATCAGATCCGTCCAATGCTTCCAATAGAAGACGTGGATCTATTAGACCCGACTTTTCATTACCGCCAGTCCCTTCTAGACCGGATATAGAAGAAGCATCTGGTCCTAGGCGTCGAAGAGTTTCAGTGAGAGCGGCAGCACCGCAGTTCACACCAACGCTAGCAACCGTGGTTGCTGGTGCAGAATTGCAAATAACTGCTTCAGCAGCTAGAGAAAATCGTATGACCATGTTATCCCAACCTCCCCCGCCCTATTCAGAAACTGTTAATGATGAAGAGAACCAACCTAGAGTTCGGAGATACTCCCCGGCTCTGTCAAGTTCTGGTAGTACCAGCACTGGACCAGTATCTAGGCTCTTCTCGAGAATGCGGAAGGAAAGCGCATCTAGTATTGAAGATAATTCGCGACGTGGAAGTTTAACAGACATTGTCATCGATAGTAAAGATAAAACGTAATATTTAGTGCCTTAAAATACCTAGTGCAATTATTAGGCTAAATTTATTATTTATGTTTACAATATTAATTTAATTTATTTTAAGAACTATACAACGTTATTGATTACAAACCGTCCAAAATAAGTCTGGTAATTTCATTATACTCCTAGAAAATGTAAAGAACAAGATCCCCTAAATTACCATGAATTCAGTATGACCTAGATTTTTGCGCTGATTTAACAAGCATCAGACGATGTGTATGAATAATATAAATTTAAATTATTTAGGTAGAATTAACTTTAAACGAAAGCATGGTCACTCACAAGACAATACGATTCATATAGAAATTAACTAAATCCGATAAAAAAATTGTAAATTATAGCGGTTCGAGTCTAAAATTTATCGCTCTGTGGGTTTAATAGGAAGATTTATTGTTGGGTTATAGTAATACAAAGACTGAAAACGTATGTGATATGTTTTAATTAGTACCTCCTCATTAATTGAAACTTACGTACTCATACTTAAGTATTAAATCGACATTAGCTAGTGTTTACACTAATATAGTGTACTTATAATAACAAAATAAATAATATGTGCTTTGTTTGTAAGCAGTTTCAAATACAAATTAACTTAGTTACTTACAAATTACATGAATCAAACTATTCAATAGACTGTCAAAATTTTTCCAAGTCGAAAGGAATGTTATTGAAAAATTTGAATACATTGTTAATAAATTTTATTTATAAATTGCATTTTGCTCAAATAATAGTATAAATAGATCACGGTTATTAAACAAAACTTGCATGTCATTTATTTGGTGACTTATATAATGATGACTATTAATATTATTTACATTTGACATAATTGTTACCGCCCCGCATTAACAACAATATTATAGATACAATTACACGAATTCATAAAAAAGGAACTGTTCTGAAGGCAAGTGTTAAAATGACAACGAACTAGCATAAGCTATAAAGAAAAATGTAAAATGTAATTTTGAAATACATAGATATGAATAGGAAATGAAATATACATAATACTATTTTATAGAATACTTATATGGTTATGAATCGATAAGCAAATTTTAACAATTCGAGCTAGAAAATGAAAAAAGCAAAAAAAAAAACAGCCAATTTAAATCATAGTCTTAGCCATCATTAATACAGGTCTACAGTCAAATATAATGTACATTTTGTACAAACTTCGCAAAAGTTTATATCGTAAACTCTAAGATTGAGTATTTTAACAACTTAGCAATAATACTAAATAAGTCCATACAGCTAAAACTATTTACAAGTCGACAATATTCTCTCGTTATATACACTGGTATTTCATTACCGAAATCATCAAACAAATACATTTAAGACTGTACAGCACAGTAATATTACTGTGACATAAAATGCGTAATGCACCTTACAGGGGCCCTACCCCTGAATTGGCATCATCATCTGTTAACTTCAGGTCGCTAAACTGTCTCTTCTCACATTTTTGTCTATATTTAAATTTGAATAGCACTGATCTATGTTTCCATTATCGTCTTTGATTAGAGTTTCAAATATGGATATGAGATTGTCCAGGCCGATTAGATAACCATCTTCATGGTTGCCAACTTTCCAAGCTGAATTGTGATCGATGTTGATGTCGTTGGGAACTGGCACCGTTTTGGCGAAATCGATCATCCATATAGATGCTTTTCTCTTATCGTGAACGAAGAGCAATGAGCTGCCAATCAGCTCATGCGTTCTGAAGAAGTGCGACTCAATCAGCGTTGCTCGGATATTTTTCAGTCGTTCCAGATATCGCGGCTGTAATGACAAAATCGATTTAAGGAACTTAACGTCACAGTAATTTATAATATTTAAACCTGACAATTATTATGACAATTCGTAGACTGTAACATTCCCAAATTAAACTGGATTATTAATAATGATTACCATTTAGTTTACAAAATCATTAACAAATTGCTATTAGCTGATCATTTTCTATGTATTTTTAAGAGAAATGCTACCAGAAAATTACATCTCATACAGGATTTCTCATCGTTTTTTTTTTCAGAGATAATTGCAAATCTGAGGCAGACATCAATTAAAGGCCCTTTTGATATCATTGATTTTTATATTTTATAATCTATCATGGATTGATAGGAACCTCCAGAAACTGCTGTTTTGGCATAAGACAATTAAACTTACCACGGCACTGGGGAAGTTATTAGTAAAGTCCTTGAATGCTTCAAGAATTTGTTCTCTAGTCTTGGTAGTCTTAAAATCTTTGGAGCTGGTGCCATCTGCTTTCTTGACACCGTCTATCCGGAAGCCCAGGGTTGCTGTCGAACTGATGGTTTCCCGCCAAATCATGTACCGTGGCTTCGTGACTCCTTTACTTCTATGTTCTTCTTCTGTTGGAGCTTTAGGATCTATCTGGATCATTTTTTCGTACATGTCCTGGAATAAAAAGATGCCTCATTATTATAAGACAGATACTTTTTATTTATTGCGATAAGGACAATTCTTTTTTACCCAAGGAGCCAATATAATTAGGCAAATAATTATATCATACGAATTCAATGAAACAATATGGTTTTTATAATGGACGTTGGACATTGGACGTAATTATTTAGTCCAACATCGTTTATCGATAACTGATAAGTTTGAATGGTATTTTCCAATTTTATGTCGTACATAAAACGTTCAACACAATTTGTAATACATTTATTATTAAGATGCTACGACTTAAATGACCCATAAGGTCAAAAGCGGGTCAGATAGCAACTGAACAGAGATAAAACAATTTTAAACATTAAACATTGTAATGTATGCCCTTCGTGACGTAACTGTTGTAAATCACAAGTATATTTTTATTCAATACAAAAGGACAAAACGGCGCATTTGTATTAAATAATTTTTATCGGTCAGGCACACAATTTTTTTATCTTATCTGTGCCGGGGGTCGTGAATTCACAATTACGAGTACTTATATTGTATCTGGATATAATATTGCCTATATGTGTTTAGAAACTTATCTTTAAAATGCATTATTTAATAACTTAATGTAAGTTCAGAGGATTTCCAGAGACGCCATACAATAAAAATTTTGCAATGAAACTATCTTTGCTTAACAACGTAGGTACTCATAGCTTACCTTTCTCAATTTGGTTTTCTCCTTCGCTTTCGCCAATTCTTCTTCTAAATAGGTTCTCACTCCAATCTTGCAATCCATGACGCAGGGACAGTCGAAATCGCTGAGGAGGTCTTGTAACTGCAGGTATACTGTTATAATGTTTGGTTAAGAAATATTTGTATTTAGTGGATCATTAAATAATTTATTTTCCTTTGTACACCTCTGATAACAGTATAAGAAGTCGATATAAAGAATCGTTGAACTGAAATAACATTTGAAAAAAAAACCTAATTGCTATGTTAGTCACCCACGTGTATATACTTTAGCCTACTACTGTTTAAACTTACGTTAGGGAAAATTGGATTTTATGATGACGTCAATAAAAGTTGTAATAAACAATAGGCAATAGGCTATGTTTTAATTAACTGCAATTAAGCCGCTGAAAGCAGAGGAAATGGGTTCGCTTTTTTAACACAATTTGGCTGTTATCATAAGATTAATATTGGTCGTTGTGAGATTTTTAATGGTAAAGGATACATTCTCCATCTTCACATGTAACTTGTCCTTTGTATTCGGGAACGAATGGTCGGAGGATGTCTTTCATCAGCACCTGGTACAATCGAAATGGTGGTTAACATCAAAACATTAAGAACGAAGGACGTCAGGGTAAACATTTGTTCTCTATCTTTCAAACAGAATTAAAACAAACGGGATTTAAAGTGGAGGTTTTTATTATCCTACTAAGCCACTGAACAGATTTAAATGAAATTTGACACAGAGATAGACTAGGGGTCTAAGACTAGGAGGTCTTGACCGTGAGAAAGGACATAGGTTACTTTTTACTGCGAAAAAATAGTTGAACGGGCTAAAATGGAGGATGAAAGTTTGTATGGAATTTTTATCTGCATTATTTGCAATTAAAGTATCCTATAAATGAAAATGCTGCCCAAACTCAATATCACACGCAGACGAAGTCGCGGGCTAAAGCTTGTTTAATATAATTACGCGCTCACGTGGTTGTTACGTATGTGTTAATGTCATTACAACCAGTTATTATATCGATAATGAGACAAGCTACCAACCGCAATAATAATAACAATAATTACGTTTAAAGTAAATATCCGTTTTCTTTAATTTCTTTAACCTATTTCATAAACGCACCGTCAAAGGCGTTAATGATTTGTAAACAAGTTATTTGAAAAAAAAAAGAATTTTATCATATTGTTAATTGCGAAGAACGTTGAACTCAATTACATAACGACACTTTCTTATAAATACCTTAAAACAATGCGTGACGCATCGTGACTTAGCGCCGAAATGTGTTCAAGGCATTTGACGTCAATGCGTGATAAAATTGTGAAATTACATTAATTAATATATTCCACTGCTTTCCAATCCATGTGTCGTAACATACTCGTAGATCACGCTTATACAAAACGTTTCGTTGAAGTTTCGAGAATTTTGTTAAAATCAATCATATTTAATAAAATGGAATTGGTTGAATATAATTTATTTATTGTTAATTAGATTAGAATTTAGTTATTAATAATATAATCCCATAAGCTCTTATGACAATCAGTACTTTTCCAATGCAAAGTTTCAAAACCATAATAAAAATAACTGGTATTAATTACCAATCAATAATAACTAAATTATGTAATAGCAACTACATATATGTGGGAATATTTTTGTGTTGTCTTTACGTATGAGTCGAAAAAAAAATTCAACATATGTACAGCAATAATATATAATATAAAGGATGATTTATTACTTTATTAGAAAAAAATTACGTGTAACATTTGAATAATTACTCTGCCGCGAATCGTTTTACGAATGGATAATTTTCAAGAGATGATTAATAAAATAAAGTAAAATTAAATCTCCGTTAATCTCATTTCATAATCATTTTCATTTAGCCGAAGATATTGACTTATTTGGGGTTTCTGCGGCGGCAATAGCTTCGAAAGCTGTGATCATCTTAGGGATAATCATCAAACTTCCTTACCTAGCAAAAACTGGGTATTTCCAAGTGTATTTTTTAAGAGTGTGTGCTAATGAGAAGGCCCTAGCTATATGGTGTATAAAATGGCATATTGAAGTAAAACTGGTTTATATATGTACATACATGGTATATGTAATAATCAGTATATAAATTACAACAGTTTTTTACATAGCTTACACAGCAGTGCATAATTAAAATCATTGAAGCTGCAAAAACTTTTTTGGTAGTCAGTGATTCCCAACTTTTTCAACACGTCAATTTGAAAATGGACGCCAAAATGATTATTCAATTACACTGTGTTCACGCTTCATTCTGCGGTTTTGCGGAGTGGAAATACTAATTAATATTTGTGTCCTGTAAAGCCCCTGTTTATTATTAAATGCGCTGGCGTTCTATGTAACCTTTTATCAGCGCGCGTGCGTATGGAATTTGCCTTGACGTTTTACTATTATTGTACACGTTTTAGTGAACTTCGCTATAGCGACTGTCTCAATCCTGTAGCAAGTCAAAGGCTAAGTCGCAAAGTGTATGTCCAGTTAGGGCTGGCAAAAACGCTTCTAAGTCGCATTTCCCCGGCAATGGTAAAACAAAATATTTACCTTTTGTGGTATCCTAGAACCTTTTTTGACTAGGTGTAAATTTACACGTAGCCAAAAAGTATTACTAGACTTATTTAGTATGTAATTTTGTATTTTAATACAATGATTTATTACGTTTCAAATATTCAGTATCATAAAATGGGCAACCCTGCGCTTGTGATTTATAACATAGCGTCGATGATTAAATTTATCATTAATGTTAACGCACGTCATAAAATTTCTCGTGGATTTCTCGACCGTATGACGCGAAGTTATTAATTACAAGATATAAATCAATATGGAATTGAATGAGAAAAGTGGGCATTTACTAGCAGATGAGAATATTATGATAAGAATTATTTCTTCAAACATTCTTACACAGAAATCGCGTACTTGTGCGACTATTAGTTGCGATGTCTATAATGTAAATTTTGAAATTATGATTATAAACATAATATAATATAATTAATAATTATACATAGTTGAATAAGAACTTCTTCATTGTAGAAAAACACTTTTATAACAAGTGTTTACTGGTCCGCAGTTGTTTCAACAAGTCTTAACGTTCTTGAATCAAAATTGTTTTTTTCCCGGCCACAGATTCTAATATAATTCTTACACTTCTTTTAAGAATCAATTAGGTATATTGTACCTGAAAGCACCGCTCCTCTTGTTGGCTGAGCTTCTTCAAAATAGTACCCTGGTCGGGGCCAGCCTTGAAGTTGCCCTGATGACCGGCAAGCTGGATCCACGGGTACTTCTGTTTCTTATAGGTTTGGAAGAACGGCGTCCATTGCACAATATTGCGTATCTTGCGCCACCTTTCTGATTGCTGGAAAAGAAAAAAAACCGCAATGAATATCAAACCCAAACAAAACTCTATGTTAAAGGAAGTAAACGAAAAATGGAAGTAGAGAAGGAAGTTGAAAAAATCTGTAAACAGTAATATATGTACAGCAGTTTTTTTTCAATATATTACAGCAAAAGGAACACTTGGTATAACCTCTACCTTGGTCAAAATTCAGTAGACCATTCGGATGGAATATGTTCATCCCCCATATAGAGACTCCCAAGGTTGTAGAACCCTCTGTGGTTCGACTCCGGCGGCACCACCGCCACACCTATTTCTGCCTTATAGCAGCAGTGTTAAGCGCTGCTGTGTTCTGGTTTGAAGGGTGTGGTAAGGGAGACAT
>DWQT01002889.1:0-13326 GCA_018244895.1 Myscelus amystis hages | reverse complement strand
ATCCACATATTAAAATGTACATAATAAAATGATGTAATCGTGATAAGTAAAAAAAAGATAGGATCTTTTGATTCGCCGCACAACTGTATTCAGCATTAGGGTGTACCTATGTCCACGATACTTATCCCCAGATAATACTTTAATACAAATTATTATCTTATAATCCAATCAACAATATCTACGTGTCTACTAGATATAGAAACAGCAAAATTGCAACACATCATGCAATACAATAGTGTAACAATTAAATCTATATTTAATTACTGTAATTATAATATGAAGTCATGAGTGAAGTAATTGCTTTGATAATAACAGCGTACAGTAGAATGTTTTATAATCATTGAGAGATAATCATCGATGCAAACAATAAAATATTCCATCATCGTAACAGCTAAATTATTTAATACGATATCGTGAAATCACGATTTTAAATGTTAAACAGACAAATGGCTTGTGTATACTTACTGACTACGAATACATACATAGTATCGACACTCCTTTGGCTGCGGCCGGCATTTTAAATATCGCGTTCATTAAAAAGAGACATACGTTTCAAATATTATATTTCTACTCTGTAAGTTATCAATACTATTTAGAGACATAAAAGTATATTCTATATTTTGTACATCTTAGCGACCATCTTATAGACCATATTTATGAAACTTATTTTGTCTACTGCCGACTTGGAGAATCAATTATTTTCTAACGACCAACGAAATAACTTTATTTTAAATACATCTGCAATGTTTCTCCAGTGCGAGAGGGAGGAACACTGTCGTTTCTCTTTTATTTTGCCTCGTTTAAAATAATTACATGCGTGATTTTTTTAATTATCCATATAAACTTCCAATGAAACAAATGTAATTCTTATATCTGAGCTGTAGGTAAAGGCCCGAAGAATCTGAACTACTGAATAACTACCTGGATTAAAAGCATCTACCTGGATTAAAGAACTACCTGGATTAAAAGCATCTACCTGGATTAAAGAACTACCTAGATTAAAAGCAACATTTGCTTATTACCACTATAAAATAAGCCTTCCAAAATTATAAATATTATAATACATATGTGCGTTATTAAAATTACATCTTAGTTGCATTAATACTAATGCATCAGCTTGTATACATTTGATATTTACTTTCGTGAAACCATCCATGTACTCCAAGTGTAAAGCTAAGCCGCAATTTCCCAACATAAAGACGGACGAAACCACTGCGGAAGCAACATCATTACGATCTCCATACATATTTACGTCTTATGATATTTTTAATTCAATTTTCCCCGCGAACTTCGGAACCTACTCCGTTGAGTGTTGAAAGCTATCCAATTTGCGTAATACTGCCAAAATATCTCATTTCTACGCTCACTGCAAACGTCCTGTGGTAAAATGTCCTACAGAAACGACATGGTATATAAAATTAAGACTTATTTCAAACTGTTAAAGTTCACTTTTCTTTGAGAATCTATACACAAACGACTTTTATACGCTGAACCCAAATGGAGTTTTGGCAATTCCATAATGCGAAAGTGGTCTGTTCAAGCTTTTGACTCTATGAAAAAAAACACGATACTCGGGAAACGATAGAAAAAAGAGAACATTTATATTTTTCATAGAGTTGTTGTTTATGGTTCGATAAATTTGCGTAAAGGCGATATTTAGAGCGTCGGCACTCTGCCGATTAGTACGGTAATGGCGGCTTGTGTGCGGCCGGCTTTACGAGAATTACGGAGCTTTGCGGCGCTCTGTGACCGCTAACCCTTTCAGCTTTGAAGCTATCAAAATTATTTCGGCGAGGGCTTAATACAAGTCAAATTGATATCGCTGTAATGAACCGCTTTCAAAATTCATATTTTCATGGTTGTTACTTGTTAGGATTTTAATCAAAATTTTAAATACGTTGTAATATTGAAACATATTCGCGTTAGGTGTGCCTTGTTAAAAAAAAATTACCAGAGAAATAAAGCATAACCATGCTAATACATCCAGACGGATTCCATGAGAATTATACAGAATTCTGTGGACAATATCCTGTATATAGGTAGCGTACCTACTATTACGTTGCCACATCGAAGCTCATAGGTCGTTTATTGAAACAAGCGATTTGACACACAAACAACATATAAAATATCCTTTAGTAAGGGGCACGCTAAATTGAATACAGCTCTGTGATTATAATTTGTGTTGCTACATTAAATTATAATAGTATATTTATTTTAGTTTTCGTATTACAATATCATCTTCGTTTTTATTTAAACATAAAATTCTTAATTATTAAATTCAATTGTTAGAAAATTTAAATTATGTGCAGTACATGTCAGTTCTACATCGTTACGTCACAAATAGCATTGACCTTATACTGATTGTTATTGCTTTAATTCGTATAGCCGCCAGTGAATATCTATATTAATCCTTGAAATACTAATAGGTCCGAGAGATGTGCTTTGTAGGGTTAAACGATACCACCTAATTTAATAACGATCGCGGTTCCCCCACAGCGCCGGGTATTCCTAACACGCACACCACTAATAAACCGATGAATGAATTGCGCACACGATAAACAACCGGCCGGTACGCACCTGCAATATTAATTTACCATAACATCTTTATTTGTTATTGGAGCCTCATATTTTCATTATCACAACAAGCTCACTCAGTATTGGGTGCTACGTAACTTAATTTACTTTCGGTACACAAATTGGTGGTTCATTTCGGAGTAAGTACGTAATGACCCCTTAATTCATATTGTTTAAGACACAAAGCAAAGAAAGTACAGCTTTCATACCATGTACATATGTATTTATGTTCCATGCATTCCGCAGGGTGCAATATTGTGAACCCAGCAGTATTTGCGTAAATTGAAAGGTCTAATTAATAATAACCAAGAAAAGTTATTAAAAGCACAAATTGAAACATTATCTGTATAAGGCGACATATAACCAAATTTTAATATAAAAAATGTACAAAGAGTCACTAATAATCAAGCTATAAAAATCATAAATCAGGATTTTTCATTATCACTTATACTGCAGCAAGGAAGCTAAGGTACACTACCATATGTTCGCAACGGTTAATTCCCCACCGTTCTCACTATGAAAGATGACCCCTTTATTACTTATTAAGGAGCGCGCCTCGCCCCTACACAGCGTTATTTATGTCATCTGATAATAATTTGTATTAAATCACAGACGCGTCCCGCTGGACAAACAGGATTTGTTAGCTTGTGTTGTCCGCCAGAATGTTCTGGACTAAATGTTGAAATGACATTACAACTCCAACAAGCACCTTTTCATCTGTTCATTAACGTTCACGTCACAATATGGCTGTTTACTTTTACCAAAACAAAATCATGAATATACTTATATTTATAGGAGAAATTGCAACCTCTTGCGTACAAACATCACGTTAGACTTAATCAAGTGTAGCAAAAATATCAGTAATTTTTGTGTTGTATATAGCGTTGATTCTCCTTATATATATTTTTACATATTACGTTGCTCAGGAAACTTTTCCGTTCTCAGCTTTATTTATGTCGTCTAATAATAATTTGTATTAAATCAGGGACGCTTCCCGTTGGACAAACAGGATTTGTTAGCTTTTGTTGTCGCTGTGCCTTCGGCCGCGGGAAAACGTTTTCTGACGAAATGAGGGGCTGACGTCGGAAAAAGCTCTACTCCATTCGTCTTTTTAAGTCTCGTACTTTAAGTAGCTATTGTACTGATACTGCTCACTAGATTTCTATGAGGAAATACAGATTTACATGACAAATAAAATTTTCTTGGAAAAACAACAGATAACTATCCCGAATCAAAATTGCTGTCGAGAGTAATCACTTACCTTACTTACTTACCTTAGTGTAGCTATTTGCCTGATTGCTAGTAAAAAAAGTAACAAATAAAAATATACCTTAATATTACCCTCAACAAGTACCAATGGAACGCCTACGCCTGTAGAAAAATCCCGGCACGTGATAACACTGCTTTTTAAAAATACACAATAAAAAAGTTAAAAGCAATTTGTTAAAGTCGCAAATCGCATTATAAAGTTCACCTTCTAAATTCGCTTCCTAACCTTCGTGTTCTATTAAATTGCAGTCTGCATATTCTGATGATCGAATAAAAAAATTCAATTCAGTTTTTTAAAGATTTTTGTACCAACGATAGCGCGGAAACAGGTTTTGATACGTTTTATTTTTTACTACAATTTAAATCAATCCGATTTCTTTTGTGTACAATTTGCACTTATTTTGTGGTAAACTGTCATATTACCATAGAAAAAAATACTACAGATTATATAATATATAGAATATAGAATACGAAAGACGGCAAGACTGCAAGGATTATTATATTAATTCTCGGTACATACTCTCTACCTGGCCGGTTGGGGATCGCGTATACAATAGGTACCTAATATTGCCAATGTAAAGCATTCTATCTATGTATTATCTATTAACCGTATTATCATCCACGTCTTCCGATATGTCCACATGTGAGTTCAATAACCATTTCGTCGGCCAAGAGTACCAGGTTCAGCCACGTATCCGTTAAACTCAGGTGTTACTGGCTAATTTTGCTACTTGATTTAATATTTCATACTTTTCTTCGTTACAATTTATGAATGTGTTCTTATAAAGTATCAAAACTGTTTAGTTTAAGGGCCTAGTGGAAATGATCACACCTTCCAAATTTAACTGTCACAGGCGAACCGATTGCTTGTGAAATAATAGCCGACAAATGACGATCTTCCCACCATTTAAATCTGTCGTGAACATAAATGTGGCAGTCGAATTTATGGCGTTGTTTGCTTTCAGTACAAGAAGAATAACTGATAAGAAATATACAAGCATCCGTACCGAGGACACATTAATAAGGACGGAGATAATGACATATTATATTTCTACGGAAGGAAAATTGAATCGATTTGTAGCCGATGTCAGTAGCAGTGGTAATCTACACATAGAAATACAATTGAAGTGTCTGTCTGTGATTTCAAAATAACTATGTTTTCTTCAGTGCACATAGGTGCTTGATAAGTACAAACTAAATGCTCTTTTTTGTCTGTCTGTCTGTCCGTCTTTTCGTTTGTCCGAAGTAATACTAGGATATGGGCTATATTTAGGTAATATTTTATACCACTTGTACTACTGTAGAGTAATAAATTGTATGAACAATCTCAATGAAAAGTTGGTATATTTTTAAAATAATCCATATTACAACCGGTCATCGAACGGTAAGTCCCGAGACGTGACGCGCGGAGGTGTAAATCTCATGCCCTTATCTGTTCCCATTCCCAATTCGCGAGGTTTTAGGGTTGCCATATAAATTATAACAAGAATTACTTTGTATATTGAATAATTACACCTTATAACACTTTTCCATGTGTCAGTCAGTGTCTGCTTTCAAAGTAAATTATTGCACCTTTTTCTGTAAAATCCCGAAAGAAACTAATCTAGGATTTTTATTTTTTTGATCATAGAAAGTATATTATTACTACAAAAATTTCCGTACATTTAAACAGTTTGCAGCTTAACACAACGTGCATGAGTATTGAAAAAAAAAACAAGTATCAAAGTAATTTAGCTGACGCAATTTTACAACAATCTAGAAATATAAAATAGGACAGACTAAATCCTTCTGCCAATTAATATTAGCTTAATTTGGTCACGTGGATTTCCGCAAAACAACGCCTGCTAAAATTAAGAGAATTCAAAGTATTTAGCAAACAATAAATGCTGTTTATAAATGAGTAATGGCAACCCTGATCGTTACAAGTTGAAGACACTGCGGGCGACAAGATTTGCATTTTAAGCACCAAGACGTTGTAATTATTAGGGCTTTAATTATTCGGACGGTCAACACTCGATGTGGCGTGAGGTATGGCTCGCAATTTGTACCACAATCTAAATGGCGCTGAGAGGAAATATGACCCGAGATTGGCGCACTCTGCATAATGTTCGGTGTTAATGACCGCTTGTTAGTGAAACAATGACATTGTAGCGTTAAATTTTGCAACATTAGTACCTATACATGCAGTATATGTACATGACGTGCTGAACAAGTGTATGACTTAGAACTAGAAAATTAAAGAGATTTCTCTTATTGGATCCCACTGTTGGGCACAATCGTCTCCTGGAGTATACCATAACACGTTGCTTTAAATTCTAAAGTGCATTTAAGCATAATATATATAACTCTTACCAACCCACACTGGAGCAAGGTAGTGGTATGCACCATACCTAACGCAATTGCTGATCAGACCTTTGTCCGTTAGAACGTAAAAAGGGTTGCAGCTAAAAAAATACACCTTAAAAGCACATACGAGTACATATGTTCAAACTCTCTAGCATCGCCAGTAAGTACTACATTTTACTGCCTATTGGAATTCACTTTAGACCGTATGTGCCATTCGATACGTTGTTTGATTGAGGCACATTTGGTTTTACTGGATGTAGGAATGATATTACTTTAAAGGTATCTCAAATAAAATATAAATTGGTCTCTTTTGTAACGTCCTTACTTTATTTTTATTAAACGTGATTTATTAATAATAAACAGTACTTATAAATAACACATCGATTTTTCCATGAAGTCTTTCACTTCATTTGGTAAAAAAAGTAGATAGCTATCTATGTGACAATTACATCAGTAATAACAAAAACGGTACTGATTTAAAAGAATAAAGACCTACACCGCCATCAGTCAACTTCTACTCGTATAACTTTTCAGCACATCGCCGCGGACGCTGCGAATCGTCAATTTTATTTTTTAATTATGGAACTGCCTAACGAACGCCTCCGAGCTTTTCTTACATCACACAAAACGTCATAACAAAATTTTATCACATTCCAAAATTGAATCTTACGTAAAACTCATACGATTCAAATTTGCGTGCATTTCTAAGCGATGATACGATTCTTATCTCGATATTGGTTTACATCCAGAACTTCTTAACCTGTCCACAGTCGCTGAGCTTTAACTTTAGTAATGAGATATGACTTTAACTCATTATTTCTTGTAATTTGTGTTCGCTCACAAGCTGTTCAAAATGCACAACATGAGGAATTTATAGCCTAAAACGATTCAATTTACAATATTAACGAGTTAGACTATTTCTGTTCATTGATATTTTGCATACTTTATACGGGTATGTATATTTTTAGTATTCAATTAGTTTTCTTAATGTGAAGAACATCAAAAGCTTTCATTATTTATATGTGGTCCCTGTTGCAATTATTCTCAAACATTCTTAGGTAAATCGCAATCGTCTATCTAATTGAATGGAACCTTTCTCAGGATACATTAAAGTTAGACAAGTAGTATCAGTAAGCATCATCGGCGCGCCCTTCATTACCGCAACTATCGGTTTCTTTTAATTTCAGTTTCTATTTTATTCAAGAACCAATGACTTTAGTGGTGCCTTTACTTAGCAAAAATTTAGAAGGCATCATAGACAAGAAGATAAAAAGAAAAAATCCACGTTTAATTTTCAAACAGCCAAATTTCAGTATCGAATGGTCTTTTTAATGTCAAAAAATTAAAAAAGGCATAGAAAACAATATGTACATTTAATATTATCTCTTTAAATAATGAGACCCTGTGCGTTGAAGGCGGATGTAAAATCCGCTTCAAACTGACTAGGAACAGGCCACGATCGAACCGGCCATACGTAAATGAAAACTCGCCTCATCACGTTCCAAATTGAAATCCTCCGTTCCTGCACTGCAGCCACAGCCATACGTAGCTACTTTTTCCCTTTGTTTTGTATTGCTGAGCCTCGATTATTCCAATTATATTTAATTCATTTCCATCTCTATAGTAATGCTGCGTTCAGTGTTCCACCTACGAACTGAGGTACTGTAATATAATTGACTATGATGGTCTATAAATCAACATGAGCTAGTAAATTTAACCATAGAAGTCATTTTGAAAACATGAATTATTCGATTATTTATGGGCGTAATTAAAAAACTGATCTAAGTGAAACATTAAAGGCATTCTTAGTTTTCTTGCTCTAAATTTTTCAACACAATTTTTTGTAACAATTATACTAAATATGATGAACAAAAACTTTGTAATAATCTCACTTTTCGACCTGCCATTTTTCTTAATGTTGCAACATTGCCAGACGTGATAATTACACATAATGACACGATATACTACCGAGTTCACACTCGTAACGCAGTCAGGTTTATCGATACTTACCAAAATATAATTTGTCGATTATGATCTGAATTGTGGCCATAAGATATTCCCAATCCAACACAAATTAAAGTTGAGAAAAGCAGCTATTAACAGCAATAAATGTGGTTACGTAATACAACAGATGTCCGAGGGATTTTTATTAGAAACGTGATGACTGTATTCCGTGCCGAAATCAGTGACGATCCGGAATATTGCGGCCACGGGACGTGATCACGACGTCACCTTCCGGCCGGTGTGAAAAATTATTATTTTTTGATAACTCCATACCCCCGCCTGTAACGTGTAATTGCCCGTTTAGCGGTTTGTACGGCGGCTATAAGATAATTTCTCGGTGCCTCCTCGCCCTTTGTGACGGGTAAACCGATTTCCTGCCGCGCTACGTGAAAATTTAAACCGTCCTAATCCCCTATCGAGCTTTTAATGACATTTTCTTGGAACAGCGAGCCGCAAGAAAACAACCAACATGAGAAGCGATGGTTAGCCGCAAATCATAGAAAGATTTGCTGCATTGATAAAAATAAACGACAGGCGAGATTACGAAATCAATATGAAATTGCATTTCCTAATGTCAATTGTTAGTTACGGAGTGCAATAAAGTTCCAATAATCATGATATGAAATAATTCTTGAGCGATGTGGTCGTGTTGTCTGGCTCTTTCGCGACAACGCAGGGGGTATCGCCGTCTTTGTCTTAGCCGGAGGATCGCACGGGGTATGATGAACTCGGTAATGATCCAATCAGAAGTGAAGTGCATCAAGTCTCGCCGCTGTGAGAATGCGGTCGGGGGTGCAAAAACTACGAGCACGGATTTAAATTAAACTGACCGCTTGGTTTTGTTTTAAAACACGTCTCTCGTATTGTTATAGCTCACTTATCGTATCCTATGGCGGGACGATATACATGTGTTTAATTGGAATCGTGCTTTCAAATGGAATGTGTTTGTCTTACAAACAGCTGAGATTAATACTTTTTTGTACAAATAGCCAAACACCTTGTCATTATCTTTAAAAACCTCCACAAATATCCGTCGAATACCAGATATTGATAGAAATTATAGGCGTACTAGTGACATTTATTGAAAATATTACATGTGCATATAACAAAACATCAATTTTATGCAACATAAATATATTAAGAATAATTGATCTTAAATTTAAGAGGCTTATTTATGTAAGGCTCTCATTTAGTGGCGGCGTTGCACCAATATGCGCTAAGTGTGCTTTTTAAGACATTTTTTGGAATTATAAAATAAGTAATGGTCTCAAAACACTGGCTGTTACGTTTCTCCGATGACTTGTAATTATTTTAAAAGACCCGCGTGCCGCGGCTCGGGCGCAACCCAAACGCTCCAGGCGATCCACGCGTGATCGAGAAACCATATTGAACCGATAGTCTCTACTACAATTATCCGCGAACTTAATTATTTCTGAATCGTATATTGCTAGATATACTTAGTAATTATACATATGTAACAAATACTCACACGCTCTACATTTCACGTAATAACATTTTTAGAACAGCGTTGAGTTATCGTTGATATCGCCTCAACTCACCTTATCTGCATCAAAAATTATCCTGTTGCGTTCTAAAAATATCAAGCAGATAGCCACGTGCGTCGCAATGTAATTTAAAACTCACTTCACACCAGTTGCCAATTGACACTAGTCCGTATTTGTATTCCTTTTTTTTATTTTTGATTGAATAATGGCGAATTCTCCTATAACACATTTGCAACAATTGAAAATTCCACCGATTGAAGAAGATGTAAGTTCATTTCTGTTTATACACTTTTTATTATCTACGAAACAAATACCTACACAAGATAAATACAACTTCAAGTTGAAAGTATTATCTTGATTGATTATCTGCCCTGAATGTAGTTATGTTTCTAGTCAGAACCCTAATAGTATTAAAATAATTCTTTCACAAGAATACTTGCAAACGTGTATAAATTTATCATCATAATGCATATATGTAAATGTTACTAGGGGGCTAAGTAACAATTTATCTTTATATGGTTAACTATATCATCATCAACTGCTATTTATTTGATGTTAATAGGTAACTTAAACAACTGTCAGTTAATACTGAAGGACGCAATTAGCGTCCTTGTAATTTCTTAAAAATTATGTAGGTACCTCTAAGTACCGTGACACGATTATAAGCACCCATTAAGCTATTTTTCTTAGTTATTTTGTTGAAAAAAGGTATCTTTTTTGGCACAAGTCAATAGCCGCTACTACAAATAACATTGCGCTGTGGTGAGACAGTGAATGGTCGGTCACGGCCAAGGCCGAACCGGGATTCGGATCTCAAACGGTGGCCTTTCGTAAAAATAAATCAACAAAATTGTTCACCTCTCACCAATCAATACACCGGGAAGTCTAGTAGTAGAGTTAAATACTCCATGCTTGTGAGTGCACTGTCAAACAGTTCAAAATATTTCTAACTATCAGATAAACGATTTATCTTAAAACAACTACCTACATATTGAGGTTGCGGTGAAGTTAGTGAAAGCAAAATGATGAATACCGTTCTACGTGAAATTGTAGCAAGAGCATCGGTAGAGTCTAAGCAACGGACGGTTAGTACAATTATAGATATATTTTTCATTTCACTTCATTTCGTTTAAAAATTTTATAAAGTATGCCATCTGTAAATAATTGCTTATACATACATACGTAATAATTAAACAGGCAACTCCGCAAGAGCGTACATTTTACTCGAAGTATTTGGATCGATCTAATTAATTAAAAATATATCATTTTAAAATGTATGTCGGTCCACGTCACTGTTTGTGCATTTAGTAATGAAAGTAAGTAATAGTTGCAAGAACATAGTAAATATAATTGGTCGTAGCTAATTAAATTTACTAAACATCACACTTTCCTAATGCTGTGTACATTACTGTAAAGTCGAAACATATTTCAATTTGTTTTTATTAATCTACAACTTATAATGTTTATTGAATAATAAAAACCACTTACACAATTAAACGATAGTTTTCACTGCATTCCTTTTGACTTGTCTCGATTTTTTCCCTAACTATCTTCATAAATGTCTCATAATGGAAGATCACGCCCTCTCGCGTAAGGAATACTAACATCAACTTGACATTGACAATTACACTGACAACAAATACTTACGGTCTCAATAACACTTGTTGTATTATTTACAATTTTTTTTACCACCCAAAATACAAATTGAAACAGAAAACATGCTAACGATGCAGTACAGATATAATATTTTATACATTGAATGAAAGTTTTTAGAGGTTATGGTTCGAAGGTACGGTACTAATAAGTAGTAGAATTTCGTAAATGTATATTTTCCATTTACTTTTGTTATCGTGTTTGATTACTGAAGTATTGTTCGTGGGATACGTATGCACAAGAACTGATTTGTACTGTTATTATCTGAAGGAATTCAAACCTATCTGTACAAGTAAAGAAGATCTTAATGTAAATTGGAAAGTCTTTACCGGTGAGGATAAGAAGGATGATAAGATGTCAGGTGGTTCGGGATTGAACGGACTGTATCGGCCTAGAAGTGCTTTAGCCCGAGCCTTGTATGAAAAACAAAGAAATGACAGGCAACTACAACAATTTGATAAAAATGAGGTAAGATATCCCAAATATCTATTTTATTTATATGCACTGTATACATTTGTACTCTTTGTTTGAATGTGTAATAGTTATATCGATTGTAGATTTAACATCTCATTATATTTTCATTACTTGTTAGATAGATTATTCTTGGAACTATCAACTGCTGTAATACACAGTTGAGCACTACTTATGGACATAGTATAAGCTGATGCATGTTGTTTAGTTATGAAGAGATATGTTATTACTGTAAGAACACTAGTAGGATATTGAAGCAACATTTATTGTTAGTCTGTCAATGAAGAGACCTATCCTTTATACACTCTCGACCCATAAGAATTCATACTGATTGGCTATAAATGAATTCCAACACTATTCCCATAGTTACAATCATACTCAAATCATCTATTTCCAATAGTTATTAGGTTACCACAAGCTATTAGGAATAATATAATAACTTTTTATTATTATTGGGGTCAATTCCACAAATGGCTGTCGGATTCCAAATTAGGGAATTGAATGCCTGTGTTATGGTAACCGCACAGTACATACATACATCTATACATACCGTATAATACTTAAGCAGATATTTTTATCACACCCAGAAACAAAACAAACCAATGAGCTCATCGCACAAATGTTTGTCCTGAGTGGGAATTGTACCCACAACATCTAGTTTTGCAGTCAGGGTCTCTAACCACTTGACCATGAGGCTAGTCAAACGTAATCCATCTTCTCACAGAACCTTAAAACTGTACTAAAACCAATAATAAACCTCTAGATTTACATGTATGGCAATATAGACCAGCATGAAAATATATTTAAAAAAAAAATTTTAGGTTCCGTCGTATTTACTGTGAATTACATATTTTCGTTGTTCTTACGTCATTTTTTCTCTTCTGAATGTTTGCGTTTTGACGATTAGAATAGGCTAGAATTCGATCCGACGCCACTTGATAGCAAGTGATATTGCAGTCTGTGTTGTAGCATGCCCGTGGTTGTTATAATATTTGGGAAACAGACTACAGAAATTCCTCTTTGCCTATCCATAACAAGAACTACAAAATAAACTCTATTTTTCTCTAATAGATCTAATGTATTTTGAGTCTTATCGATTTCTGAAATACCTTATACGTACTACAATCTGAAAATAATAGTCAACGATTGATGACTGACTGAACCCTATCATCTAATCACTCTACCAGTCCCTTATCTAAAATCTTTACACAGTTATACGTGGGCCTTGTGTAAAATACCCTTGCGTATTATCTATTACTAGAGGTTGCCAACTGGTCGAAATTCAACCATAATAAATTTGTATAAGCGAGCGGTATTTCACGTGGTCTTTTTTTATATTAAATGAGGCAAATAAAACTTTTCTATTTGACATTCAGACATGACATGACATTATGTATGTGTGTAACAAATATTGTGTGTTTGTGTGCGTCAAATGCACGGTAGTGTGTGTAATGTTTTATTTATTGATTTAATGTACTTTTTAAGCATTGTTATTGAAAAATAT